>CAWVNZ010000567.1:0-115106 GCA_963930735.1 Dioctria linearis
TATCATTTACGCCTCAGGAAAAGGTACATGTTAACATATACATGTCTTGCTTTGAATGATGTAATGATGTTTCTCAAATGGAGATACATCAAATACTTAGTCGCTAAGTTAAGAATGAAAAAACAAAAATAAATAAGATAGCTCGGAATGTGTATTTTGTTCCAAAAACAATTCACTCTTAGTGTTAATGCATAACAGGGTAGACCGGGCTAGAACGTGCTAAGTATATTACACAGCAACAACCCGAAAAAAAGAGCTATCGATATTTCAATTTTTTTTAAATAAAGCCGGTACCCTTATCAGAAATTTCTTCTTCTGTTGTGGTCAATTTTTAAAGGTCTGCGATAGACTTTCTTCTCCCGTAACTTTCAGTCGTGGTATACCGTAGGGCTCTATACTAGGCCACTGCTCTTTTCTTCCTATATAAAAGATTTACCGATGTTCATTAAGGATACGTCCACCCATCTATATTCGGATGATGTGAAGATTTACTTGGATACACATATATAACTAGCTATGACGAAGCATTGTACTGTTGGAATCAATGATTACTTAAATAAAATAAGCAGATGGACCAAAGAATATTAGCTAATATTCAATCCGAACAAAGCGACCAATATGCCGATACATAGAGGAAACTGCGATCGTGACGTGATACCGTCAGTCGTTCCAAAACCAGCCCTGCACAGGGGCTGGAGTGACCTCCAGAGATCTCCAGTTGCACGAGTCTCATAGACTGCACTACAATTGCAGTGTTTTTCAGGCAGAGCTCGCTGCGGCGGCAGGCGACAATATAAGAATCCATGTACGAGAACCCTCACGGCACATCTGCATGTATACCGATATCCAGGCAGCCATCAAGGGGCTGGATTCTGTGTTGGTAAAATCAAAATTGGTGCAATTATGCAAGACCAGTCTTGAGGAATTGACTTAAGGCATAAGGTGACACTATGATGTGAGCCTGGCCATGAGGATATCTCAAGCAACGAGATGGGTGATTAGTTGGCCAAAAAGGGGCTCTGAAATGGATAGCTTCGCAGCGGTAGCTAATGTAAGGATTCCAATAGGAGCTTTAAAAGAGGGAGTCATTAGGGGCGCCTATCAAAAGACCAGCAATTGTGGCCCGCATATGACAGGAAAAGGACAAGAGAACTGCTTAATGGCAGCAGAGCAAATACCTAGTAGGTGACACTACGGGTCACTATGCCGCAGGGGGCCATGTTAGAAGACTGGGTATAGCAGCCAACGATTTTTGCAGGAGGTTTTATATTTGCACAAATTTTTGTACTGTTATATGATTTTAAATCTTTTGTACCTTGGCAGTAAATAAAGATTTTATATAATTTTGTAACATTCGGTATTTGTTTATCACGTATTGTTTTCCAACTATTTCACTTAACTCAGTGATATATACGGAAGTAGCTTAACTACATAAAAGATTGTCAACTTAAGAGTCTCTAAAATAAATTCCAGGAACAGGCATTAAAGGATTGCAAAATTGTCAAATGCCAACATCCTATTGCTTATTCTTATATCAACTTCAAGATGGTAGGTCCGGTGTCTTAGCAGTTTTTCCGTGAAACTATATATGCGCTCCAATATCCGACAAAGAGAGATGCTTTAAATATAATTGTTTTATTCAACTGGAAATCGGAAAAACATATTTGAACCTTTTACACTTTTGTCCGCTATCTGCTGAGGCACTACCACCTTATTCAAATCTCCATCTAACATACATACATGTATAAATATATATATATATTTTCACATGACCTATAATATACGCCCAAAGCTTTCGATACCACACATCATGAATTTTTCAAGGACCAAGAAAAAAAAAAGAAAAAAAACAACAGAACATTTCTGTCTCGGAAATATTTCAACAATTTTGTTTCTTATTAAATCTTCCTCAATTTAGTGATAACAAGGATATTAAAAAAGTGAAAAAAAAGAAGTAAAAAATGAAAAATTAACCGAAAAGCGGAAAAGGAATCTTTTACTGTTCTCATAGCTGTTGATAACTTCTCGTTCTTTATTAGATTTCCTGACTTAAGTAGACAAAAAAAAAACGTTCCAATTTTTACTGCTTTCAACAAATAGAAGAAAAAACAAGTTTCATAACGTTTCCATGTAAATTTGTATCTGTCGTTATCATCGCCATCGTCGTCGTCCTTGTTGTTGTTGCTGTTATTCTTGCTGTTGTCGCCACCATGCCACCCAACTGAAAAGGGAATATTTCCTTCGGTTTCTGTATCAAAAATTCTGTTGGAATCTTCCACGAAACAAGAACCGCAACACCACCAGAAAAATCAACCTGGCACAAAAAACAAGAAGAGATTTCTGGATGCATCCATTCAACAACAACAACAAGATAAAAAAAAGGAAGAAAAAATGGGAAAACTCTTATAGAAGATGGAGGCAAATAAAGCTTTAGAACAGCAGAACAGTAGCAGCAGACCAACAGCACAACAGCAGCCTCCGCCTCTGGGACAGGTTCAGCACCTATATACCGAACGAGCTCCTCTTTCGGGGGCTTTTAATCTTCAAACTCAATTAACGGCTAGCTACGAGGAAAAATTTTTAACAATAAAATGGAATTTCATTAGTGTCTAAAGGGCTTTCAGGGATGGCTTTTAGGTAGTCAAAGTGGATGATGACGGTGATAGGGTCTGATGGGTATTTTGATGTGGCGGCAGCGGAGATGGTTGTGACGGCCATCCATACTGCCTAAAAATAAATATTTGTACCAGCAGAAAAGTTTCACTCAACAAAAAATAAATAAAAAATTAATAAAAATAAAAAAAAACAAGAATTAAAATTAACTTTTTCTTTACATTAATATTTTTTTATTTTTTGTGGTTCAACTTTACGGTGTATGGTGAGAGAATCGGATGATCCTGAGGAAAAAGAGTTGCAGTTTAAATTAGTTTGTTCTCCTGTTTTATTTGAGTTCTTCAAATTTAAACAGGACAACAAGTTTTAACAATGCCAAGAGACTGAGAATCAGTACCAACAACTGTCGAAAAAATCTTTAATTATATTTTTATTATTATTATTAATGTTTTTCAACCATTGTGCGGACAGTTATATTGTATCATATAAACTCGCGAGACTATTCCTGCACTTAGTAAGAAGAAAATGGAACTCAGGAGTTTTCGACAAGTCCCAAATTCTCACAAAATTTTATAACCAATATGTCACTTATCCAGTCTTATGCCTGGTTAAATATCATATCAAATGACGAAAATGTTTTAATTATTTTTTTAATTGTAGTATGAAATTCCTATAAGCATTCTGTTTATGTCTGAAAAATGAAAGGATTAAAATATTTTTACTTACCACATAGTTTTCTTCTTATCATTCTCAAGCACTTGGCTGGGTTGACTTAATCCTATACAATAGATCCAGTTAAACAAATTTCACATTATTTCTGTGTAAGCAGAAGAATGAAGCTACTCTAACACTGCCACAAAATCATTGTTTTCTGATGTGGTAGGTCAAAAGGAGACTGTTCTACCCATACTCAGAGAGAACACGCAATTAATGAAAAAGTGTGGTGGAATTTATAATCCTTGTTTAAAGGTTTAAGGGGGTCCTCTAGTCTCTCGGCTGTTTTTTTACGGCTTTTTCAATAATTTTTTACGGGCAAACCATCGAAATAATCAATCTCGTTGTATTTGCATAATCTTTATTAACATTTAAATAAGCTTTACAAATTTTTTGAAGTCAAAATATATAATAGAATAAAAGTTATAGTGGCCGACAGGAAGACATCAAGTAAAAGAGTTGCTTGACGGTGACCAAGATTGCGGCTGTTCTGCTTATCTGAAATCAAATACCAAACGGCATTTTTAATCTTCATATTTAAGACTAGCGATTAAATTAGAATGAATTCTAAATAACAAAAATTGACTTTTTTATACACTTTTGAAAATTACACTCTATTTTTTACTCATTTCTTCTTAAGTTTTTCGCTCGTAGAAAAAAAAAACTATCGAAGCAATCATGATAATCCTGGTTCAATCGCTGGCTTATAACATATTAAAGATGCTGTATAAATTTGAACAAGATCGGTGCAGTAGTTTGTGAAATATCGTGGTCACCGTTTCGAAAAATGGTGTTTCGAGAAAAACTCGTTTGAAAGTTCGCGCATGTGATTTATACTAAAAATTTCATCTCACCGTCAATTTCCTATGCCTGGACGTTACAATAGGCCTTCCTCTTCTTCTTGGAAGTCACGCAGGTATTTAAGTTGTGAGTATGTGAGTAACAGTTGTTATCTTCCATGTGTAAATACTTGTTGTTTTTATCTGTTACGATAAATACGCCTCACCCCTACTCGGCTCCCTTTACTCGGGCCTAATTCGCGCTCCGTATACCTGCTCCGTTCCAGGGCCGTAACTTGTGAGCCACTTCGAATATCGAAAAATTCTTTGGCACACATTTTCTACACATGTTGTAGATGTGATTTATGAAAAAAAGAAAAAAAAATCGAGCCGAGAAACTAGAGGACCCTCTTAAGTCTCCTGTTCACCAAGTCTACACTTTTAACTCAAGCTCAAACTAGATTTTCAGAATTCAACAAAAACGATGATTTAGCAAGTGTATATATAAATTTAATAATAGAAGAGATGTTAAAACTAGAATTCAATAAATAATAAATGAGTAAAGTCAAAAGTAAATTAAAATTACAGAAAGAATTTTGTTAGAATTGACCATGCACTCACAAGCTGAATGCTTAGCACTTTGTAGAGTCGGGTGTATTGTGAATGCAACGGGTAGTCAGGAGTCGTCTAGGGCAAGGTTCCACGACGTTGAAATAATATACTTAGAACACTATAAACTCACTTCAATACTCATTTATTTGCTTAACTACTATGGTACAAAGATTCACATCTACCTCCATACTTTTTCAATTTTTGTATTCCTTTTATTCTTTGCTTTCTTATTATTATTATTAATATTACACTGGTATTCTTACTTCTGCAAGACAAGAACTGGTGTTTTGTTAGGTAGCTGATCCTACGAATGTTATGATATTATTGAAATGTATTTTTTCCACTTAGTTCTATCACCTAGATTACTAATACTATTACACTTGATTTAATTCTTGTAGTTTGTTTATTCGTTCGGCAGGTCGGCACTTATACTTCTAACACTCATATGTTTAAACACGAAGAGATGTATACTATACGGTACGGATGCTGTAGTTCCAATCAGCACGGAAAGAACCGGTTGAGTGATTCGTGCAAATATTATCACTACGGCCTGTACGGATGACGTACGGATGCAGTAGTTCCAATCAGCACGGAGAGAAACGGTTGAGTGATTCGTGCGAATATTATCACTACGGCCTGTATGGATGACGTACGGATGCTATAGTTCTAATCAGCACGGGAAGACTAGGGAACGATGTGTTCAGTCGAGATGCTGGGAGACAACTGACTGCTGGTCTGGTGTGGCTCCTATCTTTATATTTTCCTCTGACGGACTGGGCTGGTCGGCGGCCTACTGGACCTCAATCATCTCGTTATCAGACTGGCGGCTTTGACTGGTCTACTGGTCGGCGGAAAATAAGCTGGTCTCTGGTGATCTTTACTGGATGGCTCTCGGTTGATAACTAAATTTTCTGCTCTGGTGGCTCCCTTTATATAGGCGTAGATCACTATAGTGTCGGGTGGAATGCCCACAGAGAAGCGCAGTCATCTACTAATTTTCTGTCAAGAGCTTATCAGTAGGTGCTCACGTGAACGTTTTATCTGGTAGGGACTGGATGTGTTTGAATTAATGGGTGGTCATGTGACTTCGTTACAACTCGATTCACTTGCTTTCCATTTTATTGAGATCTGGGATTGATATATTGTTTATTCCAGTCGATATCGTCATAAACTGCAGTCAATACCCACAGAAAGAAATTTTTTTCAGCCTATATACAAAATTAACTGTTTTATGTTAGTATTTTTCTTATTCCAGTCGCTAACCGAAATGAAAATCTTTAGTGTAGTCGACATCCACAATAAAATGTTTATGGTAGAAATTTTCTTATTGCAATCAATACCCGCAATAGGAATTTTTATTGCAGTCGATACCCACAATAAAGTATTTTTGATTGCAGTCGCTACCCACAATAAGAATCTTTATCGCAGTCGATACTCACAATAAAGTGTTTTTGTGTTAGTAATAAATTTTGATTGCAGTTGCTACCCACAATTATAACCATTACTTTAGTCACTATCCAAAATAAAATCTTTAAAGAATAATAATCTTTATTTTAATTGTCAATCAAACAAAGTATATGACTTATTGATATAAGATAGAGCACTACGAAATAGATTACCAAGTTGATCGCTGCTCTGCCAAAATAAAAAAAGAGCGAGAGAAGTCAGATTGTGGGTTATGTAGCCATGGTTTGAACACGGCACCAAAAAACGGCATTCAAAGGCGCATGGCAACAATAATTAGCATAGCATTGGGACTGCACTTCTTTTTTTGTTGTTTGAAGTGTTACCGTTTCATATAAAATTGTGTGTAAAATTATTGTGCCTAATTAAAAACTTCTTGCCTTCTCAATGTTATCCTAAATTTACAATAAATGTTAAATTTCAAATATTTTAAGCACATTAATAATTTTTCAGCTTAAAGGTAATTTTTATGTGCGAATGCTATGTACTGCGCATATCGTGCTCTTGCTGGGTGCTTCGTTTCACTACGGAGTTGTTATGACTTAGACCTGTAATAAATTATTTTTTATGGTCGGTATATACATGTGTTTGCATGCAAGATTTTGTTGGTTTCGCTGGACACTAATTTACCTTAAAGTGTTCAATATTAATTGTTGAATGCGGTTATTTATAAAAACAAAATTAACACCAAAACGGGATTCCCATAGGACATCGAAAATAGTTAATGTTATAAAATGTTCAGTGTATTGTATACAGGGTGTCTTTCCAAGTTCCTATAATGCATTTTTTCCTCCTCCTCATCTCCATTGTAAGGTAGGCTTTAAGTTAGGAATTTTAATTCAGTTTTTTTTAGAAAACTTCACCAATATCAATCGAGTTGTAGAAGGCAAACTCCTTCAATTCCTTATCCCACTTCATACTCAAAAGACAGCGTTTTTTTTTCACCAAAAGGGTGTATCAAAGTAATCCTCAATAAACGAAGGCGGTAAGTGTCCCCCCCTCAACAATGCTGCTCATAAGAATAACATTAGTTGTAAAAAATGAAAAAAAATAGATTTGACATGCGTATGTATGCAGTATGCACAGTTTGGCTAAACTATTTTTTCGAAGTATACTTTCCAAGCTAACTAATATACTTGAATCATTTGAAGTCAAGCGTCTAAAATGGGACGAAAAAAATAATTTTCAACACCATGATAATTTTTAAAATTGAGTAAAACTATTTAAAATATCACCTGAAGAAGGCTAGAGCTGTATCAAATACCTGGTACTATTCATATTGTATTGCCGTCCACCAATTGGATATTCTTTTAACAATTAGGTACGATTACCAGACCCCATTGTAATATTTTGACATTTGTGAAATATTTTCCTGAATTTGAAAACTACTTTAAAATGTGAGCCAGAATTAGAAGAATTAGTAAGAAATATTTGAATTGCTTAATCCAGATCAACATATCATATATACTCTAAAGGGAATGGTAACGTACAGAACAAGAATGACTAAATAATTTATTTGTTGACTAACAAAACCCCAGATAATGGCTCATATCAGCGTGGGCGGAATCTGTCACAAACATTTATCGTACTGAATAGGAATTATGGTAATTTTTTATACACATAAAATTATCAATCTTCAACTTAACTTAAGAAAAAAAATCTACCTTTAGAAAATACCACACAAATGAACCTGAACCTGAATATTACCTACCTACGTAAAGAACAGACAACAAGAACCGAAAAGAAATCACTCTCTGTAAAACTTCTTCAGGGCAATATGTAATAATTCAAAGGACTCGCCCCCCCCCGCCCCCCCCCCCCAAAAAAGAAACGAAAATTAAAAGAAAATTTTTAAGAAGTCTCCCGGATCCATTTAAATAGCAAACTTGTTACCTTCCTCAAAATTGAATTAGTGGCCCGGGGCAAAAGGGATTCACCTGCTCATAATGTCTCTTAATAAGCTACCAAATCGTTCAATTATTTTTCCGGAGATGGGTTCCCACTGCCTCATAAAAGAAAGACAGCAAAAAGGACAAAGGAAGCATCTTCACCTACTACCAGTACAGTTGCCTTTTGTTATTTTACCAACATTAACAATAACAACAATTTTGCGGGAGGGTAATTTTATTGCAGTATAATTGGATGTCATGTTAGGAAGACTAAGCACAGGATGCTTTGAGTGTTGAAGGAAGTTTGGGTTCCCTCTACTCCGTAACCCCTGTACTGTCGTACCCGTCGTCGTCTGTTGTTGCTCATTTACTGGCTGTCGTCAAGGGTCGATGTCAGCTTTGCTTGTATTATAATAATACCCGCAGGTGATTTTATTCTTCATTTAGTCTCGCAAAATTAAGCTTCAGAGAAATGAAAATAAGTAGTCCGGAATGCATACATATAAATTTTTGTGGATTATTATATTAATGAATTCCGCCTAAAAAATTTAAGAAAAAAGAATTTTCATAGAAGGAAAAAATAAAAATACTTTAAAAAAATACTCCGCTGTTTCTTTCATCCTATCTGAGTGATCACGTCAAAACAACACGAGTAAATCCTGAAAGTCATAAGAATTGGTAATTTTGAGATTTTGTCCTGACCTGCATAGAATGCTGTACCAATGCAATGTTTAAAGTTTTCAAAGATGATAATTTTTTTTTATGTATTTTGTGTGGAGAATTTTGGGTTTCTAGTCATGCTACACCTGTCTTATATGTTTCCTGTCAATATCCAGATATCCTACTATATCACATAGTTACTATTTAGTTTTTTGATAATTTTATAGCAATATAAGAAACTTGAAAAGTTGGAATGTCTGCGTCTTGTACAATTTTGATGAATAGGATTCTGGAAGGACCCCTGTGGTGGTAGTACATTAGTTTTGAGGGATTAGGCTTTTTTAACAGAAATATAATAAATCAGAGGCGCATTTCGCTATACGTTAATTTTTCTCCACTCAAAATTTCTAGTTTGCACTTCATTTAATTTTCGATCCGGCTCGAAGGACCAACAACACTTCATAGTTACTCGTGCTTTTGCGCATCCTGAAAATTTCAAGATTTAGATTTTCCTTGAACATTTCTTTAGAGGATTTTGAAGACCTACCTAAGGTATCTAAGTCTGGCAGACATGAACCAGTTTGTTATGTGGACAGCGTCGAATATCTCAAATACTTCAGGATTCATTCTTTGTTAAAAATTAACATCTCTACTTGCGACTTCACCAAATGTGGAGTGTATGTAGAATTCTTTGATGAATCGTATTCAATCTTTCTGAATACGCTACACTTGAGAGCTATGGATGGTTCAGATGGCTAAACTCACAGAGAGTTAGGTCGGGGGAGCTGTTATTTTTTCCACCATTTTGGGATATTGGGCGTATATATTTATATATCTTTATAATCAATTCATCACAAGCTTTACATTTATCTTTTAATACCTTAAAGTAGCCATTTCAAATGATGCCCCACAAGATAGAAAAATTTTAATTAAAATAACAAAATTAATGGTCTTTGACTGTCACGTCATGAAGGCCGTGAAAGCCTAATATCAAATTCGTACGTCACATTTTTTTGGAGAAAAACTTCAGTGACAGACGGACGCACGAGTGAGCTTATTAATATTTAAAAGTATAGAAACCGTAGAACGTAGAGTATATGCGACGCTTAGGATATGAAGGAGCTAAAGATTTTTCTCTCATATTTTTTAGCTTCCAAACGATATAAGCTCCAATGAATTTGTAAAATTTTACCTCGTCCAACATATTTCAAAGTTACGACTCAACAATAATCCACAACTTTTGAATTGTAGCTAAGTTTTTTTTTTAGTTTTATTTATTTATTTATTGATTTTGGTAAGCCATAAACTATGAAACAGGAGAGAGATGGGGAAATGTACAAATCCTTGGAAGGCTCCAATGATTATCTATCTATCATTACAGACAATTATATAAAGGAAGAATCTTTAAATCATTTCATCTCCAAAACGTTGCCTTTTAAACCACTTCCTCATGAATATGTTTTACTTATCTTGACCTCAGATATCCTATTAGACAGACAGAAACACAATGTTTATCATCAGATGTCTTAAATAATTACTCGTCAGATGTTCTCCTTTGACTTTCGCGATAACAAGCGTAATGTTAGAGGGTGCAATAATGAAGAAAAAAAATATTATTTACCCTGAAGGAACGCACTAAAATTGTCAATCAAAGCAAAATTTAAAAAAAATAGCTACCTCAGTTATTTGGAGTATGAACAGATTTTTATATCCTCACTATTATTTTTATGATATGGGTTGAATTTTTTAGCACGTGATTTCAATCGTTATCGAATCCAAACAGCTGTTTGAAGTTTTTGCATATCAAAGATGTCTTCAAATTAACTTTAGTTTTTAATCTTACTTATGATAAAGGCTTATGAAAATGCTGTGTACAAGTGTACCTGAGGAGGGTTTACCGGTTTTAATAGATAAATCAGTTTATAATTCAGAATAAAAAAAAAATTATTTCTCACGTGCTATAATTCAGTTCACTTACGCCTAAATTATAAATGCCTTAGTTAAACTTGTTGTGAACTTCTGCGTGCCCTTCCCCGACTCATCTAATTCCTCAAAAAAAGAAGAAGAGTGTGCGTTAGTTGTCTGCTGGAAAGAAAAGGGTGCTATGCGAAGGGAGATTCTCGTTTGCGCTCAAATTATAATAAGAATAGGGTTACAGCTGAATTTGTTGCATAGATTTAGAATAAGATTACTGCCACGTGTATGTAGTAAAGCTGTATTTCTATTACATATGCGCTGACAAAGTAGCAAATTGTAGTACTGCTCTGTGTATGCAGTAGGTGCAGCCTACTGACTTTCGTTAATGTGTGCGTGCAGCTGGATTAGCTGCAGCATGTGTTTCTGAAAAGTGTACGAATTTGAATTTACTATTTGCGTGCAGTTTAGTTGCAGCGTGTGGGAATGCCAGTAGTAGCAATTGTGACGGTTTGTCGCGCGCAGCGCATACTATAGATACAGGAAATAGAATTACTTCTACGTGTGTGTCTAAGAACTTTATATCTTTAGAATTAACGCTGTATGTGTTTAAACAGAGTTAACTTCGAGTAGAACATCAGAATTAATCTTTGTATAAAGTTAACCTTGATTTTGAAATTTTTAGGATTAACTCCACTGTAGAATAATTTGAGTTAACCTCAATTTATATAATATCTAGGATTAACTCCTGTATATAGGAACTTTAGTTAACCTCAATTTTGGATTTTCAGAATTGACTTCTGTAGTAATGAGCACAGAATTAACTTCTGATTAGGTTGGGATTGCTCAGAATAGACTCCAAGGCTTGGGACTTGATCAGTGCGGGTGATCCCGATCATTTGACGTACTTTAATGTCAAAATATACACTTAAATAAAATGAACTTTTCTACTGATTTTCTCGCGTTTTTATTCAATGAACTGAAAATGACTCTTCACATCAAAAATTCCAAATAATGTTTTGAATTTAAGCACATGCAATTTAGAGCATTGTTGGTGTAGAATATCCATTTACCGAATTTTAAAATTTTTGTCACAACCTCGAAAGTAGTTTACTAATCTGTCGTACTTTTAGGCGTGTATCCTGACATTAATTCATTTCAAATTCATTTCAAATTCATTTGAGTTTATTTTGTGGTTGATGAAAAGGATGAATATACACAAACTTGTGGTCAAACGTCAAAATATGTGACTATTGTACACGCCAAGGCTACGACAAAGCCCCCCCTCCCCCGGAGGATGATTCTGATCTTTTGTCGTACTTGAATGTCGAAATAAACGCCTGAAGGAAATGAACTTTTCTACTGATTTTTTCGTGTTTTTATTCAGGTCAGCATGACGTAAAATGAACTGAAAATGACACTTCACATTACAAATTCGAAATAATATTTCGAATTTAAGCACTTGTTATGCTCTAATTAGGTGTAGAATTTCCATTTACCACAGTGTAAAATTTTTGTCACAACCTCCAGAGCAGTTCGTATATTTAGTCGTGTTTTTTGACATTTGTTCATCGAAAATTCATAATAGTTCATTTTGTGGTAGATAATAGTGAAGACACAACCTGTGATAAAAAAAAGTACGACAAAATATGTCAAATTCAAGACTAAATATTACGACAAAAGATCAGAATCACCCTCGTGGAGGGTGATTCTGATCTTTTGTCGTACTTTTATGTCAAAATATACGCCTAAATGAAATGAACTTTTCTACTGATTTTTACGTGTTTTTATCCATCTTAGCAAGCCTTGAATTACATAGAATGAACTGAAAATGACACTTCACATAACAAATACAAAATATTATTTCGAATTTAAGCACTTGTATTGCTCTAATTAGATGTAGAATATAAATTTACCACAATATAAAATTTTTGTCACTACCTCGAAAGCAGTTGACTAATTTGTCGTACTTTTAGGCGTGTATTCTGACATTAATTCATGCAAATTCATTTTAGTTTATTTTGTGGTTGATGAAAAGGATAAATTAAAATGAATATGGTGAATATAAAAGTACGACAAATATGAGGTGAAATGTCAAAATATGTGACTAAAATACGCCTAAGCTACGACAAAGAGATCAGTATCGCCCCCTGATTTAGAAATGGGAATATTTTCTATGGTACGCCGCCTTTTTATAGCCGCTAAGTCCGGTTATATGATGCAATCCTCATGGTGTTGTCTAGTTACGCTGGGGTCAATTGATGCTGCGAAAAAGCTTCTGATTGATGTAATGTCAATCTGATGAGGTACGGATTTATGTGTATTTAATAGTTCAATAACTTCCCTTATATTTTTAAATAGTTTTTGACATCTTTGTGATTATTTTTAGGTTATTGACCTCTTTAGGACAATCGCGGAATGTTGTAGGATCCTAGCGATAATCAATTATTCGATAAGAGTGGTGTTTTTTCTTCACCTTTGAATTTGGTTCTATATGTTTGGTTCTCTTGTTTATTTTTAGGATATTGTGATGAAAAGGGACAAGATGCAGCGAACGATATATAGTTTGGGGGTGGACCAAACAGCTTATTTTAAGACCAATGATTATCTATAATTTATAGACGTAAATTTTTAACTACTTCAATATTTATCGTGGGACTGATGTACCGACTTCCGTAGGTATTATTCCTGAACCTCCAAGACGACGATGGGGATGAAAGATATCTGTAAATATTGTCGTAGTAAGAGTGACAGTCGTTCAAATTCATATGCCGTCGATGTCATAAAATCAGCCTGGAAATCAATGAACAAATTGAGGGGATTCCAGTCAACGCTCAAGAGATCGCTAAAGAAACCCAAAAGGATAAAACACTCAGCAGAATACAAAGCTACATAACTCAGGGCTGGCCGAAAAAGCTACCTCCCGCGGAAAACTATTTACTCCTTATTTTTATAGGAGAATGTCACTCATTATGCACAAAGGTATCATAGTTCTTAATACAGAAAATACTCGTGACGTTATCCCTAAGTTATCACAAAATCGAATTCTTCGAATGCTGCATCAAGGGCATACGCTTGCACGACAATAGTGTTGGTAGCCCCGAATTGATTCTTGCATAGAAACTAACGCCAAATTACGTCAGATTTGTCAATCAGCTGCTGCAAATTCTCCTAAGGAATATACAAAGTGGCCAGAACCGCAAAATCCGTGGGAGCACATTCACATAGATTTTGCAGGCCCATTCTTACAACAAATGTAGTTGCTTTGTATTGATGGTTTATCAATTCGTTATTCCAATGAAACAAACAACATCAACAGCAACCATACAAGCACTTACTAACATTTTTGCCTTGGAAGGATTACCCGAAATTATATGTAGTAAGCGATAATCGGACTCAATTCACGACACGGGAAATCCAAGATTATTGCACCAACACTGTAATTCAATACTTTCGTACAGCCCCATTCCATCCTGCATCAAATGGTGAAATCGAACGCTTCGTCCGCACATTTAAGGCCAATCTAAAGAAAATTCATGAGGAGAAGAAAAACATCAATACAGCACTATCGCTATGCCTTATGACGTACAGGACAACACCAAATCCGCAAACCAACAGAACACCTGCCGAGATTTTACATGGACGTGCACATTGTACATACATTTCGCAAATTGTTCCCCGCAATAGCAATAACAGTGGTAAAGGTAGTCAAAATCAGAAGTTTAAGGTAGGAGAGACGGTTTATGCCCGAAACTACTGAAGAGGTCCCCACTGGGTCGAAGGAGTTATACGTGAACAAAGAGGTTCGAGATTGTATTTAGTTTTTACCCAACAAGGTACTTGGAAATGCCAACAAAACCAGCTTCACAACAGAGTTGATAGAAGCTATACAACCGATTCATTCAAATCAGGCCGAAACCTTGCAGAAGCAACCTCCAGCAACTTAAACAAAGGTAATTGTAATAGTACTGAGTTTTCTAACAAAGAATCTCCGCAGATCGGCACACATACAGTTTTGCCGGAAGTGACTTGCAAAGACAGTCCAAAATCTGCTCAATCCAGCCCAAGACGTTCAACACGCATACGGAATCAAGTGGTCCGTTTTCAAATAGGATAGCCACAGCAGATCCTATCGTGAGGTGAGGTTAAGAAATTGGTGGTGAGGAAATGTTATGTATGTATGTATACATTCAACACATATAGAAGCCAATCAAAGTCTCCATCAACTGAGTACATACGTCCTAGCAGTCCGCAGTTACTAGTCAGCCGCTCACCATCCCTGCTCCCGACATTGAATAATTAGCCTAGATTTAGTTAGTTAGTTAGTAATAAATTGTTAAGTGACATGACATATATTAGTAGAACTAACGCCTATGTTTAACTCGATACCTTTCCGTAAACATAACAGAGCCCACATCTCTTTTCTTCCTGTCAGCTTATTTTATCACATCCCAATCGGCTATACCTAAAACTGTCTCACCTCTAGTTCTTAAGTTTATCCAATTCAATCAATTTACCCAATTACCTACATCCTAACTCTTTGAATTGCTTTTTGAAAAACAAATTACTCCACTTTAATTTAACTCAAAAATAAAATAAGAATTATTTTAAATTACATACTAAGGAACTCCTTACCAGTCTTTATAGAAAAGTAAAAACATAAAAACCACTATTCAGAGTAGAGTACAAAAAGCTATACTATTCACTCAAAACTACAATATCAACATATTGGTGTGAAGCTACCCACATTCCAACTAGGTGCCATCCAAGCATAACCCCATATTCCATTTCCTTTCCCATATTATTAAAAACCACCAAAAATCCTGATAAAGCAATATTAAGCACGATTATTCACCCAACGCCTTCGATAACAAATACTCGTTCTCTTTATGAGCACATAACTATTTGCATACCTTGCACTTTATACCTTTAGACCGAGGCACAAGCGCCAAGAAAATCGCCCAAAAGCTTCAGCTTTCTGTCTGATCCCGAAACGTGCGTTTGTGAGCTCCAGAAATACCGGTTAATCGAATAAGCTTATATTGCAACAAAGTAAATTTCAAAAGATAAACCTAACAAAACTTACCTCACGAAAAAATTACGTAAGTGGGCGCATGGGGTCAAACTTGACTATAGTACAAACGCATGCGTACGTTGCAGTGGGTCGAGCCTGACGATTTTCAAAATAGTGTTCTAAGATGAATAATGCGTTCTAGATTTTTTTCGTGGTTAAAATTGCTCTGAACACATGCGCCAACATAAGGGTTAAGTGTATATGTAAGATCTTGGAGCGAGTTTGACTCTCTTGGATTTCTCCAGAGCCTTCGATAGCGTCGATCACAGTCACATAGTTCGAAAATTTTCGGCTAAATTCAATTATTCATCTTCCAACAATGGGAGTCAGCAATGCTCTCGATTTGTCCCTCTTCCATGTATATAGTTTAGGGCTGCAAAATACATTTATACAAGGTATTTCCTCCATGGCGGTCCATAGAGCGGAAGGTGATAGTCTCACCTAGAAAACAACATATTGCATGGCAGGGGGGGGGGGCATATCAACAGTTTCGAAGTTACAGGGTGCTTAAGAAAATATGGTAGGTTTTCACAAAACACCCTGTATCTGAAAAAGAGGGACCGTACTCCCTGTACTTTGTTAGATAGAGAGCGTTTTGTGAAAGACTAGCATAATTTTATAATCGCCCTCGAACTCGAAAAAGGTTGATAGCCCCCTGATATACAATTTTTTGTTTGTCTAGTTGCGTACTATGACTCACCGCCGCTCTATTGACCACGATGAAGGAATCACCCTTATTATGTAGACCGCTTAAACTAGTAGAACTAGCAATAGCTCGAATAAATAATGATCCGTCAAGACTTATGCCTGCACTACTGATATCGACTTTCAATTTAATGCCAAACTTGCATCAGTACTGCTATCAACCGCAAAAGGACCCTTCCTGAAATAGAATAGGTACCCCCCGTGAAAAAAGTTACTACGATACCAGAAGTAAAATAAAACATGAGCATACAAGGAAATCCCTATCCGAAGTTTCTAAGATCAAGAAATTGGACATACATAGATCAAATCTGGAATTTTTTAAAATTATATAATCAAGACGGATGGTTTGTTTGCGGTTTAATCTCCTAGAAACATCCGAAGTGTGGGCTTTAACTGTAGTATGTAAATTATCTTCTATTATGCCGTTAAACTTATGCCAGTTCTAGATGCTTTAAATAACATGCAAAATCATCTGTTCCGTGACATAAGGCCTAATAAAAAGAAAACTTTATGAATTCGCCTTAAGCCCAAAAAAGAAATATTATATAACATTTGTAGGAAGAACATAAAGTATATGGTACACCTATACATATACATATACACACATACATATATGTACGTATCTACAAAAAATACCCTCTGGAAAAGCTAAACGTCCACTAAATAATTTCACGTAATCCTAGAACGAAGAATTTTCTTATGAGTTTTGCTAAATTGCGGCAATTATGTCGCTGTTTCTTTTGTTACTTCTGGAACTGCCCCTAACCCCTCATCTTGTCTTAAGACCATTCAAGTTTGGTATTATCTTGAAAAAGTTTAGCATCACAGAAGTATATGCTCCTTGCTGCAGCTATATTTATGGATATCTTCAGAAACTACATAGAACAGGCGACAGCATCCTTACTTATAGTATTTCTAGCATTAACGCCATTTTGATGCCGGGAAACTTTTAGTTTTAGATGTGACTTGATTATTACACTCCCGCTAATGAAGGTCAAGAGTGAAAAATGTTTTTCGTGAACTTTTGTTATCCAACTATTACGGGGGGGGGGGGGGGTATAATTTCTTACGGTTATAAATTGCAATAGAGAGAAAAAAAAACTTGTATACAAAATGCAATATGTTGACGAACATTTGAGTTATGTTGATGGTCAGCAGAGACATCTGGTTTGAAATATTCAAAGTATGAAATGAGCTGATCTCCGTTTCATGACGAATGTTCTATTCACAGAAAACTATAACTCGAAATTGCTTCATTTCAAATATTATTCGTGGCCATTTCTTTCGTTTGACCGAGCAAAAATGAGAGCACTGTAATTCTTGGTATCCTATATCTTGCCAAGCAAAAAGGATATATAGTAGTCCTAAGCAGTCATGCCCTTTATGTTGTTGTTGAGCAGCTGCAGACCCCTCACCCCACAGCCAGCACATTATAAATACCATATGAGGATTAAATATTCAGGACTCTGAAAGGATGAAATATTGAATTTTTTGTTTGTGTTTTGCTTATGTCTGATGCTTCGGACTGGTCCCATGAGTAAATGCACGAGATTGAATATAAAAATTTAATCAGAATTTGTTCCCCGCTATACTAATACAGAAGTTCCTCTCTGTTGTATATCCTTTTGGATTTTTACAGGAACAACCGCGGCGCATTTATTCCAGAGTAAGAAATTGGTACTTTTGTGAGAAATTAAAAGCACTTCCGGCGTGTATTGGGGCCCGCACATAAGAAAGTGTAGAAAGCTAAAGCATTTTAAGATTCAGTGTTCTATAGCACTCTCGTTTTTTTTTCTTTCTTCTCAAGAATCTTGAAGAAAGTGTGAAATTAATGTTAAAAATAAGTCTTTTTTCATCCACACATCTTTTGTTGGATGGAAATAAAACAATTTAGTATTCAGTCGAGTTTTATTCATATCACAGGAGATGAAGATAACCACACAACGATATCCAAGTTAGAATGGTTATTATTCAAGAACTTGGAAGGATATTCACAGGGAATTCTCATTTGCGAATAAGAAAGGAAAACTAATTTGATGAAAAAATAAGAAAAGCCACATTAAATGCAAGGATAAAAGACCTAGAAGAGATAGAGCACAGCTTTCTAACTACATTAAGCGAACAAAATTCAAATTCGTTGCTTAAATGTTTAACGAACAGCCACTTTTGCTAGAGTATAGATAAAGGGAAATTTCATGAAATGAGAATATTCTCCTCAATGCAAACTTTGAGAAATATTAAAGACTTAGTAAATGACGGTGAATGTCTTGAAATTTTGTAAAGCAAAAAAAAAAGAAACTGTTGAACGTGTAGCTATCAAGAAAATCAATCTTTCAATCCAATTAACTTAAAAAATGCTTCTAGCTTGAACGTCTGGTTAGGTGTTGTTTGATGACATATCAGAAGAGAAAGGTAAGCGGTAAACCCGATGGGGAATGATTTTGCACTTAATCAAACAAAGTACTTGCTGGCTTACCTGTTTACTTACTTCAAAGTTTTTCCATTCTCCACTTATATATATGGGGGCGTTTAAAACTCTGCTGTTTCTTGTTGAAGTTGTTTTTGTTTTGTTTTTTTTTTTTTTTTTGGTCAATGACCCACAAAATCTCTTTCCCTACTGGTAAATGCACACATTACTGAAGGATCACAAAGTGCAAATGGAAAAAAAGTCCATCAAATCAGGTTTATTTGGTTTGCGTTCTGTTCCGACCTGTAAAGCAGCAAGTCCTTCTAAAACATGATTCTGCACTATTTGTATATTGGGGGAGATTTCGACGTTTGCATTCTGTGGGAGTTTAATGAACGATAACTAATGATGAAGAAAAGTGCTACAATGGAAATGAAAAGGTTTTAACAAATATACAAAAAAATTTCAATAATTTTCGATTTAATTTTTTTTGTTTTTTTGCATACATAAGTTATTGTGTTCAAGAAAGAATTTTTTTGGATTCTCCAGTATATAGCAAAAGCTAAAAATTGTTCTAATTTGTTATTTCATCACACAACCCATTAATTTTTCGCGACAAGTTTCAAGTCTTGGTTTGACTCATCAACAGGTCCCAAATAGAGAATTTGGGTGATTTGAAATACAAATGAAAAAATGAAAAAAAGAAGAAAGAAATGAAAAATTTCAGAAAAATAGAAAAAAAAAATTTTATTTATTAAAAAAATTTAAAAAAGTATTAAAGAAAACAGATTCATTCGAAGCGAATCGAACCTGTATACGCCACGCAGTGGGCTGAAAAATAAAGAAGAAAAGGAAGAAGAAGAAGCGTTTCGTGTCAGCAGAAAACCTTCCACTCATCAGTGCAGCTTGGTTTTCTGCCTGCTGCAGACGCTTGGAAATTAGATCAAACTGATCTCTTCTCATATAAACTCAGAATAAATTCTGGGTGTGAATTATATGAGGAAAAAACACTGCGGGGCGTATACAGGTTCGATTCGCTTCGAATGAATCTGTTTTCTTTAAAACTTTTTTAAATTTTTTTAATAAATAAAAAAATTGTTTTTTCTATTTTTCTCAAACTTTTCATTTCTTTCTTCTTTTTTTCATTTTTTCATTTGTATTTCAAATCACCCAATTTCGCTATTTGGGGCCTGTTGATGAGTCAAACCAAGACTTGAAACTTGTCACCAAAAATTAATGGGTTGTGTGATGAAATAACAAATTAGAACAATTTTTAGCTTTTGCTATATACCGGAGAATCCCAAAAAATTCTTTCTTGAACAAAATCAAGTTTAACCCGGTAAAAAGTCCAAAAGAGTAATCTTTTTATTTATAAGTTATTGTGTGTAGAAAGGCAGTAATACTAGTAATATTTCCGGCACAGTCAAAGCTTGTTGTTAACTCTGGTAGACAAATCATGATGAGCTCATCAATGAGGTTCTCATGAGTGCTCAAATGAACGTCATGATGAAAGTTGTGTCGCATTAGAATCAAAACTGAAAAAAAATAATTTATTTACTTGTTCACAGACACATAGATGTGATGCTTCATCCCTTTTTTTTTATATAAATATATATACGCTTGGATTATTATGAGCACACTGTGGATTAGAATATCAATGTGCTTATTAATGAGCATATCAATTGTTCGACCAACCTACAAATGAAAAAAAATTAGATTAGTATTCAATATAAAGACTATGCACAGATGCAAGGGTCCCAGGACGACAGGAAATAAGCAAAAAATGAATTAAAAAATGGAATTAATTAAATATGGCCATTCTCTCTTTGGCTTCTCACTTTTCTTATATTTTCAGCCCACAATTCTAACAAAAGTATTTCTGCCGCTCTGGACCAAACTATTCGCTCCTTCCCCATAATTTGTTATTCTTTGAAAAAGTCAAATATTAATCAGCCAATTCCTGTCATTGCTGACTTTATTGGAAAAACTTTCCAGTTTCCAATAAATTTAGCTAATTTTAATGACGGTAGGTGGCACTTTTAACTGCAATTTCACTAAATGGAGTAAATTTTGGCCCATTTGAAAATGAAGTGAAATGTTCCAAATGGGTCCATGATGGATTTCATTTGTGTGACACACTGCACATTTGACTCCATTTAATCCATTTAATCAAAAATTAAGTCATTATGGACACAGTCTGTCTAGGGTATAAGGTTATTTTTCAGTTTGACAATTCTGATATATTTCTGACATTTCAGATTTTATCAAAGGAAAGTTCGTATTACATTTAGTGAATTTGTGATATAAAAGCAATTATAAGTGATTATATACTTAATAGAAATGCTATATTATACTCAAATATTATTTATTTTTCCCGCGGACGGGAATCGAACCTACACTTGTTAGAATCGGTCAATGATGGAGAAATAAGAATTTTAAGAACTTTTATTTTTAATGATTCTAAATCAAATTTATAAATACAAGAAGAAAAAACAACCGCCTCGTCCGGGATTTGAAACCGGGACCTTCCGCTTGCCGGGCGACTGCTCTTACCACCGGACGAGGCGGTTGTCTTTTCTTCTTGTATTTATAAATTTGATTTAGAATCATTAAAAATAAAAGTTCTTAAAATTCTTATTTCTCCATCACTCAAATATTGTTTTGTGAACGGGACTTCATAGAATCGAGACTCCGGAGGCTTCAATTATCGGAATGAAGTGCGCTGTGCTGTGCTGCAGAAACAACCGGTGTGAGATCTGTGCTCAAGCTAAAGGGGCTGCCGGTTGTGAAAGATAACTCAACTTTAAGAATTCAAATATAAAAAATGTTTATTCAAAAATATATCGCTTAAAAAACTATTATCACAAAATTCAATTTGACACCTAACCTAACTTACTACTATCTTTCAAAAATTCAATACTTATATCTACTAAAACAATTCAACATAAAAATTCAATAAGGTAGAAAAATGCTGCCACAGAGATTGGCTCCCTTTACTTCTGAAAGAAAGAGAAGAAAATCCACTGTTAATTCAATGATGTAAAATAAAAATAAAAAAAAAAATTGAAGTTTTAGTGCTGCACGTCTAAGCACTATAGCAGTAATGGAAATAATTATTTTGGCAGAAGTAAATTTCTGCAGCAAGAGTAGATTCCTGCTTAGATGAAATAAGTGGGAGTAAATTCCTACTGAGATGACTGATAGAGATTAATGCAGAAGTAAATTTCTGCAGTAGGAGTAAATTCCTACTCAGGTGGGAGATGAAAAAATAAGCAGAATTAAATTTCTGCAGTAGGAGTAAATTCCTACTTAGGTGTGGGATGGAATTAGCAGAATAAAATTTCTGCAGTAGGAGTAAATTCCTACTTAGATGTGGGATCGAAATAGCAGAATTAAATTTCTGCAGTAGCAGTAAATTGCTACTTAGGTGTGGGATGGATTTAGCAGAAATAAAATTTCTGCAGTAGGAGTAAATTCCTACTCAGGTGTGGGATGGAAACAAGATTTGGTATGGATAATTTGGAAAATCCGCGTAAATTCTGACGTTTTCAGATCAAATTCTGAATTGGGAATGGATGCTTCTGCTGCAGCTCGTCGCCTTTTTATAGCCGAAGCGAACCGCTACGTTTTGGCTTCATCATGGGTTGCCTTGGCAACGCTCGTTTTCAAGGTTTGTTAAACTTTTACGGCGGCGGCGTCACACATTGACGTCATTGTGGGACCATTAACGCTGCACTGAACTCTGACTGCGGCGAAGGCGAGAACATCTGATATGATGTCAAATGACATTACGAAAACATAAATATACTGCGGTAGGTATACTTGGTAAGTTTGTTACATTTATTCTATTTATTAGTTATTTATAAGAGTTTTTATTTATTTTCAGGTGAAAAAATAGTGGAGGAAGTTTTAGGATGGCGTTGGATTGAAGGGAGGAAGTTCCCTATCCTCAGATAAGTATTTTTTGTTTAAATTATTGTAAGATAACATTCTTTGTGTTTTGTTTTTTATCTTTTTAGGTATATATCTGGGGATGAACCAAGGACTCATCGCGGGATTATATATGTGGATTGAGCAACCGGAAATATTCTCTTAGGAAATCATTTTTCAGGCAAGTTTAATTCTTTTAATAATAAATTGTATTGTTCTAAATAAAATAAGAATGAAATATTTATAAAAATAAACTGCAGTGGTAAAAAATAACATTTCCAATGCCGGTTCGTTCGTTAAAAAATGAATTGTTACTGTCGCCTTAAGTTACAACAGCCATACAAAGGCAACGCCAAAAAATATTATCAGAAAATAAATGGGGCACTAAGAAAATAAGAAAATTCGTAAAAATGTAAAAAGTTATAAAAATATTATAAAATCATTATCTTAAAATTTAATTTAAAAATCTTGAGATATAATGGAATCTCTTCTATTGAATTTCTTCATTACTTAATAAAATTTCAACCACTAAATTTTTCGCCCGGTGTGAAAATATCGTAGTTTACTATTTCCATGACTAAAACGAATACATCGATGCGATTGTACTACATGCAGAAAAATGCTTAAGTTTTTCTTCCTCACAGCCTATCCTATTTGATATATGATCTAACGATAAATTTCATGTTTCATCATATGAAACATTGAAATCCTTTAACAAGGGCACACAAGTAAATTCCTTTGCAACAAACTTCTGGATACCTGAGATGAGTATATTGCAAAATAAATGGTATTAGAAAAGGTGAGGATTTTTTTTCTAAATTACACATAAAAGCAATAAAAACGAATACTGACCTGTGTAGGAATAATTCCCACGATGAATGCTCATAAATAACACAAACTGCACTTTATCACACAAAATTTAATAAAATAAAACTCGCGCGCGGTTGACATTTCGCGTATATAATTCAAACGTCAAACTTCATGTTCTCATGACATTTCAACTATCACCCCGGGGTAATCTTCGACCACGAATCGTATGGCCGCGTTCGTTTCCCGATAATTTTGACGGATCCAGGTAATTCGCAATTTTTAGAATTCACCTTTACACCAATGAGTGCAAAAGAGACACAAATGTGTGAAAGGGAGAAGGATGAAAATGAATTCTGATAGGAATTCATTAAAATGAAATAAAACATGGAAAAGCGATAAGCTATGGTAAGTTTTACAAAACTTATCATAATTCTTCGAAATTAATATGGATTTCTAAAGGAAAGATGTAAAAACAATGCAATTTGTAATTTGACATCAATTGATAATAACGAAATCGTACATTGTGGTCAAATTTAGTCCTAAAATTAAGAAATTCATTTTTATGGATATGAAATCGGAAAAAAAATTTCTTTTTTTCTAAACGAATTATCAAAGTACGAACATATGTTTAGGTATTCTTTCCACTAATTTGCAATTTTCAAATCATCAGCGGTACTTAGTCATCAGAAAAGAAATTTCATCAGAAAAAAGAATATGAGTTTTCTTCATCAGCAAGAAAATCAATTTTGCTACGAATTTTACAAGGAATTAATGGTAAATTTGTGATTGATTCTAAATTATCAATTTAGTTAAGCTCATTGTGTTAATGCATGCCAGGTATTGGTCATATACAAATGTATGAATTTAACACGAACAATTGGTGTGCTGCTAAAAATTTTTCTTTATTTCAACAATTTAATTTATTTGCATTTAAAACATTCAAACAAATCAAACTTTCAAATTATTATTTATCGATGAAATTATGCCATTAGGTCAATTTCACACCACATAATAATCGGAAATTACATTTGCATTGAGTATACTAATTTTCTTTGAATTTTCAACCAATAGCTCAAATTAGAAATAGTTAAGGTCCAAGTTGACATATACATAGGTCACGTGAAAAGTGAAAATAGCATAATTCTGTTGAAATTGAGAATTAATTCGGGTAAGTTATTATTTTATTAATTTTTTGTAGTTGCATAAATTTTGGGATAATTTGAGTTTAAGTTAACAGAAATAAAATTGAATGCATTAAGTGAACCGTTAAAGTAAAATTTTGTAGTATTAGTATTTTGTTTATTTAACAATAAAATTGAGTTAATACCTGAGCGATAAATACCTTCTTTTTATTTAACTGCTACACTCCACCCAGATATTTTATTTTTCAGCATACATTAAATTCTCGTTTCTAAGCACAGTTTATTCAAATATCAATTATTGGAATTGACAAATTTCGTCCTTTTTATTTTAAAATTCTTTCCAAGCAAAGTTTTTAGGGTTCCGTACCCAAACAGTAACAATGGGAACCCTATTACTAAGACTTGTAGATATCTCATGAACCGTAATAGATAGACAGTTGAAATTTTCACAAACTGTGTATTTCTATTGGTGATATAACAAAAAATAATAAAAATTAAATTAAATTACAAATTAAAGGGAGCACCTAACAAGAAACGTGATTTTTTCGGCTTTTTTTCCTCATTTTGTTCTCATTCATTATTATCATCATAAGTAGGCACTATTTTTTCACATGACGCCTACTATCATTTGAAAAAGTAAATAAAAAGTAAATAGTTTAAATTTTGTACGACCGACGACGGTACGAAACCCTTCGTGCGAGAGTCAGACTCGCACTTGGCCGGTTATTTTTAATTGCAACAATTTTGTTTATGCTAAAACCTCTTTCCTTTTTGAGGCCATTCCCTTTAACTCGTACACGAATTTGTCTGTTTATATATTTCTTTTTTACTATTTTCGACACTCTTGTAGACCCACTTTACGTCATCACATCGAGCTGAAATTTGCGACACAGGTTCATGTCGCGTGACAATTGAATCTATCAAAATTTGAACAGGAAATTTCCATGGAAAACCCGGAAAATCGGGAAAAATCATTTGAAAATTTGGTACAAATTTGATTAGTGATAAGTCCGTTTCAGGAAAAAGCAGAGTTTTCCGATTTTTCCGAAAAAAATTCCCGGAATTCTCCGACTTTTCCGGAAAATTTTCTAAATTATGCAGGATTAAGTTCCATATCAACTGGCATCATTACTTTCTCTCCGACAATAGCGAAAACTTGCAGAAAAAATCGTGGAAAATTCATGTAAAACACTATTCCGGAGTTTTTCAGACCAACGAAGAGTTTGAGCGTTTTGCAACCTAAGGCAAGGTTGTAGAGCGAAATGAGTTGCATAAATTTGCTTTTGTGGAAAACTCCGCGGAAAACCTTGAAAAGCGGGAAAATCATCGGACAAACTTTCATCGATATGATTAGTGATAACTCTGTTTCAGGAAAAATGCAGAATTTTCCAATTTTTATAGATAATTTTCCGAAAATTTCCGGAATTTTCCGAAAAAAAGTCTTATACTTTCTCTTCAACAATAATGAAAACTTGCATGAAAAATCGAGGAAAATTCATGTAAATTTTTAAAAAAAATTTCATAGTATAGGAAAAGTCTGTGGAAAACATGGAAAATCGGGAAAATTCATGTTATATGGGATCAAGTTGGAATACAGCTAAAAAGCGCTGTTTAAAACTTAACTTGAATTTCAGAAAACCGTTGCAGTACTTCAACGATTTGATACTCGAAAAATTTTTGTTTTCGGATCGGCACCAAACATGACTTAAAAATTGTTTTAAAATATCTCCATGCAGCACATAATAACAATTTAGTTAACGTGAAAAAGGCAGAAAATAAAATAAGTAAAAAACGAGTTTTCAAACAACACTGAGGCCAAGCCGCATGAAAAAGTAGAAAATAAACTTTTCTTCACACACAGAGGTGGACTCAGATTTTATTCGCTGACAATCACCGATATATTTCAGTTAGATCAATCAGAGGTAATAAGTGATTTGATTCATGAAGACAAAGAATATTCAAGAGAAATGTCCCAATCAAAAAATCTGAGTCCACCTCTTTTTAAAATATGTTGGGGTGCATGAGTTTGCTCTTCTATAGGAATTCCCTCTGTTCAAATTTCGCGGTTACCTTGTGTTTGACTCGCCTGTTGTCTGATCTTGATGGCAACAGGGTGGAGATATTTGTCCTCAACAATAATCATTATGGCCAAAACAAGTAGGCTCGACAATGTTGTTGACAGGAAGTGGAAGTGTTTACTTTTCCTGGTATTTAGTTATTTTATATTGGATTTCTTGCAAAGAATTGGTGCCCTTATAAATGGAATTATATATGTCGTCTCCAGCTAAAATTTAGGGTTGTGTAAAGCTTTGGCTTTGAGATTCGGTTAGGATGTCGGCCAGACTCAAATTGTATAAGGAGTGATTTAATTTAGGAAAATGTTTAGGTTGAATAATTTTAAGTGGATGTTTACTTACACCTTCGAGCTTGAACACTTCTTCGCCTATTTGCATTTTACATGGTTGCGTTATCTCAAGTATCCCCTGTTCCTCTAATTTTGAGATTGCAAAGTGATCTAGAGATGTGATGTGTAGCACCATGGAGGTGATGAACGAGAATAGCCATGCGTTGGGCTTGTTTAGTTTTATCAGCATGTCTTTTTGGGGAACTTGTACTCTAGATCTACATTTGGGCACTTTATTTAAAGGGTTATAGAATAACTTGATGGCATATTCTTTTGATGTTGTTGCCTTGATTATAGGCGTATTCAGGCGGCCTACGTACGTCCTCTTTCATACTATGGGTAATTTGTTAAATAATTTTCATTTCTTCGCTCTTCAGTATGAGAAATTCTTTTGTTTAAGCGCTATTAGCCACATAAAAATAACCAGGGTCTAGGATTAAAAAATAGTTTTCTGACTATGCTTTGGAAACGCATTTTTTTCGTAGATATCTATTATAAGAATTATCAATAAAACAATGAGTGTCCTCATGAGATCAAAAATAAACATATCAATGAGTATCCTGATGACCTCAAAAATGAGTACATCATTGAGTGGAATGATGGGCTTAGAAATGACCATCTCGATCAATTCATTACTGATTTTACGATGTGTTTCATATACATATTTCTCTGAATTTCTAATCCGGTTTCCAATGAAACCGATCTGTTTTCTAGGTTGTGTATAAGCCAACGATATGGAGGTATCTGCATAATTGTGTAGGATCCTACCAAAGGATTGATTGAGCCCATTGGCAAAGGAACGATAGAAAACCATTACTAGCAAAAAAAGAGAGCTACTTAGATACAGGAGAATCGCTGCAGGGATGCAGAACTATTATTTTTTGAAATTTTGTTGTTTCCTTCTTTCTTTGTAAATTGACAGTTTCATTCTCCACACGTATTTAGACGTGTTTTTATTCTTTTCCATGAACTTGGAGAATATTTTTACGGTAAGTAAAATTTGATTGCTTTTGTTATTATGCCATTTACATAGTATACGAGAGCGCTGCTGTTCCGTATTTTGTTCTTTTTCATAACGTCCATCCGCGAGTTACAATAAAAACCTTTTTGTCGTTCGAAAGTTAATGCTGTTTTTATTAGAAGAACCGTGTTACAAGTGTGTCTGCGACGATCAGTGGAAAAGTTAAGAAACCTTCTTAAATAATTTCAAGGTAAGAACATCAAAATTTTTCTAATATTTTGTTTTTTTGTTTACTGTTGACAGTCAACGCCCCTTTTTATTGCAGGTATTATGGCCCTGGCCCCGTACACATACTGAATGTATGGACAGTAACTATTATCTGTTTATTTCAAAATCTGGTATTAAATTATTATTTGATATATTTCCTGCTTTTATTTTCATGCTCGGAATGCCTCGAACAACGAGCTTTTCTTCGGAATCACAACGAAGAGGGGAAGACGGGGGATGCAGATCAAATGAAAAAGGCTGTTGAAACAGGACGAAACAAATCTATGTGGTATAAGAAAGGTTGTAAAGTTTTTGCTCTACCAAGAACCATAGGAGCCTGGTTAAAGATTCAGAGGTTTCTTTCGATGTAGTTGTGCAGAAATCATTGGGTAGAAAGAGTGTACTACCACCAAATCTAGAGCAAAAGTTAGACGACTATATTTTATTTATGCAAAAGCAAATATTATGGTTTGACACGTATGGACGTAAGACGAATGGCTTATCAGGTCGTCGCAAAAATTAATATCCCGAACTCTTTTCATAATGGTGTAGCTAGTGAGCATGGTTAGATAATTTTTTAAGAACGAGAAAATTAATTTCTTATGGCCGGGATCAAGCCTTCAATCGCGCAATTTTTCAGGCTATTTGAAGTTGAATGCACCAATCTGCAATCTGGAGGATGACGGCATCTGCACTGTAGATGAAACCGTCCGTAGATGATACCGTCAGTAATTCGTAATAATGATAAGCGACTGACGCTATTAGAAAAGTTCATCCTTCTGGATGGATACAATCTAATTTATTTACGGAATAGTTTGAGGATTTTTTGAATAAAACAAAACAAATAGAAGGGTCACCGGTTCGTCTTATCCTGGATGGACATCATAGTCACACACGTAATATCCAAGTTTTGGAGCTTGCTCGTGAAAGTCACTTGACTATCATAAGTCAATTCGCTACAGTGAATAAGTACGTAAATTCCTGCTGCATTGTGATAGAACACTCAAACCTTATGACATAGCTGAGTTGTTTGGAAAGACATCTTTGAGCTGCACTACTGGCGAGATGGTAGTAAATAGATTCAAAATTACTGGAGTATATCCTTTCAACCGTCATATTTTTACCAACGCTGATTTCTTACCTGAATCGCAATCACTAGCAAGCAATCAGCCGGACCCATTATCCGCTGTTGACCAGGCGGGACTGTCTCAACAATTTATTAACCGTGCCCATTATCAGTTATTAATCAGCCAGGCTCATCATCAGGCCTTGTTCAGCCGGGATCATCTGTGACACAGTCCTCGTCTTTGAATACAAATGAAGTTAGGCCAACAACCTGCATCGTTTTGCCAGAAGACATCTTACCTGCTCCTACAACTCAAAAGAAAGAGATCTAATCAGGAAAAGATTGCTGCAACTACAGCTGTCATCACTTCAAAGGTCTTAAAAATCAAAGAGTGGACGACGATGTGGTTAAGGACACAAGACTAAATGTGCAGGATGAGGTAGAAATCAATGTAATGAGCTCGCAGTACACATTACATCTACAGATAGTGATGAGAATGTGGTGCCAAATGTAACAAATGACTCTGACTCCGCAGAAGTCTTTTTTTGTGTTGCAATTTCTGCAAAAAGTTATGTAAATTGCATCTTTTTTGAAGGCAATTTCTCTAATGATCTATGGGGTGAAATTTGGGTAAACTGTCAAAGTTGGGAATTATGGGCAAATAGTGAATGTGCTGGAGCAGAATGCGAATACAATATTTGTGATAATGCTCGAAACTTTTCTCATACAAATATTATGGCCCGGGGTGCCATATTACCCACACAGTTTCTTATAATTTTGGAATCATTTTGAAAAATCTAATATTCTTTGGAAGCTGTGACTTTGATTTAAATTTGTGTCTTAGTTTCTTATGACCAATAATATAAGAAATATTTTAATATTTAATATTTCTTCTTTGAAAATCTACATGGGGCAGGGATATGGTGTTTAGTTATATAAAATATAAAAAAAATTAGATAAAACGAGTCATCGATGAAAAGTCAATTAAAGATATTTTTGCAAAAGGAAACATTAACCTCAGTTTCATGATGACTTATATAGCTTAGCATGTATGACTTATGATGTCTGTTGAGGTCTCTGATTAAAGCTTAGATTAAAAATAAGATGATCATGCGATTAAGTGCTCTTTATTATATACAGTTCCACAAATTTTTATTTCGACCCAATTAAGGAAAATATGTTGGAAAATTTCAATAACCAAAATGAAACCTGTTACCTCGATTTTCCTACATAATTTCATGTAGAGTGTATAGAATGAAAAAAAGTAAAGAACTAATGAAGTAAAAAACTTAATAATGTACTTAAGGTACCTAATATTAATTAAAAATACAAAATAAGTAAAGAAAGCCAAACAAAAAGCTACTTAGGAGAGTTAAGTATAGTAAAATGCTGAAACAATTAAATTGTGGGATTGAGGAAACTGACAACTGTCCGCTTGAAACGACCGAGCGATATGATACTTTTTATATGATTAGGTAGAGAATTCCACGCTTGAGCTCCGTGAACTAGCAGTGACGTTTTTCTTTGGGAGATAATATGAACTGGTATATTGAGGCTATTGGTACGAGTTGATGAACTAAATTCAAGTGTCTGATAGAGGTACTCAGGAACTTTATAACGAATGACTTTAAACATAAAGATAAGTGTTCTAAGCTTATAATAGATAAAAAGAGGACACCCAACTAAGCAACTCAAGTGGGGGGAGACATGATCGTATCTACGTAACGAATAGACGAAACGTACGCATGAATTAAATGCCACATTGAGTTTGCGCTTGGACTGTGAGTTAGCTTGGCAATATATAATATCGGAAAAAAAGAATAATACAAGTGTTTTGACGAGCCGCAGTCGAGTTTCAAGTGGAACAAGCTTAGCTGATAACCATAATCTGCGCAGAACAGCATATATCCTACCCACAACATTACTAATATGATCATCCCAGGTAAGTGTTTTGTTAAAAGTCAGACCTAAGTTCCTAACTTTGCTACAGTAAGGTATCACTCCGGAATCAAGAAGCATGGGAGGAAAATAGGACGAATTAAGTTCATGCCTGTATATTAATATAGTTCAACTTCCGGGGGTTTAAGAGAATCAAATTACTTACTGCCCAATCACTGATATTGGAAAGTTTTTCGTTAATTTTGCTTGCAGCATCTTCAATTAAACCAAAGGGAGATCCGAGATATACCTGAACGTCATCGGCATAGTGGTGGACCTGAGAGTGAGTTACTTCAGAGGGCAGATCGGTTACGAAGCAACTGAAAAGGAGTGGGCCTAGGACAGAGCCCTGAAGAACCCCTGATAATATCAAGAGAGAGTCCGATAATGTACTATTTACAAACACTCTTTGCGTTCGTCCGTATAGCTAACTATAAATGAGTTTAGCCGCAGAGCGAGTTTCGTTATTAATATGCCAAAGTCAACTGAGTTGAAGGCCTTTATCAAGTAAAGTAAGAAAATTAACCAGATTATTATCTATATTCTTACTAAGATCGTCGACAATTTTAACCAGACCCGTGGTGTAGCTATGTCCTGTCCTGAACCCAGTTTGAAATGTGGAAAGCAGGTTTTTGGAAGTGAGATAATCATTAATTTACAAACACATTATGCGTTCCAGACTTTTCGATAATGGAGAGAGTCTATGAATTTCTCTGTAGTCATTAACCGAGGAAGGTCGACAAGTTTTAGTCAGAGGAATAACCTTTACGATTTTCCAGCTTTTGGGAAACACAGATTGGTATACTTATTGTTGTAAATGGCAGTAAGAGCCTCAATGACAAATGGCAATATGAGTTTGATAAACCTCAGTGTGATTTCATCCATGCTGATAGCGTTGGACGAGATTGAAGACACTGCCAAAACTACTCCATCCCAAGTTACAGGATGGAATGAAAAACCGGAATCAACTGATGCCTCCTGCAAATAAGTATCAGCATGTAAATTTGAGGAACGAGAGTTATGACCAACGCCACTTATAAGGTGGGAATTCATGTCATTAGGATCAACACAACAGTTCTCACGGGCTGCACCAGCGATTCCCATCTTACGCAAGTTCCAACAAAAATTACACAGGGACATACCATTCTTGTTCCACAGATTCGATAGCTTTCCCGGGATAAATAGGAAGTATTCAGTATGTCCTTAGGACCTTATTTCTGGAGTTACTAGAAATTTCCCATATGTTATTCGCTAGGATATCCCCCAACTATACTCTCTATGGGAACATTCTCATTATTTTACAGACAAATACATACGGGATGTGTAGGACAATTTTGGGACAAACATGGGAAAGTGATTTTTCCCCCTTCCAGAATTTATTTCGGTATTTTCTCTGATTCTCGTGGTTCGCATGTTTCTCTGGGAAAAGCGCTAATTTGTCGCTAGTTGTGCTTACGTGTGTCGTTTTTAGAGACCAAAAACAGAATAACAAAATATGTTCTGAAAGAAGCCATGAGAACAGTGTCCTTTAAGCCAGCTACATGCGTGTACCTAGAATTTTATTCGCTTTTGCAATTTCTTCTTGCTTTGGCTAAGTTTGTTAGCTGTACATTTCAGAACGTGATTTTTTAGTAATTCAATTTGTCTGTGTTCAAAATATTGGATGTATGTTGTGTGTTTTTGTAGAAATGCCTACCTATAAAAATATTCTATCAAATAATATCCTCAAGTATTCCCCAGTACATCCTGCCAACCAACTAGGAGATCCGTAAGACGTCCTAGGTACGCTTGCAGCGGGAATTTTACATTATTGAATGCGTTAACTATGTGCCTAAGTACAACTACAGGAAATCCCGTGGGAAGGGTATGGCATTTGCCAGGGCATCCCAACCCCGGACATTCGTGACTTCCAGGGATGTCCTAATGGGTTAACTGGAACCGAAAGGGATTTCGCACGGACAATTTATATGTCCTAACATGATTTCCCATAGTAACATACCATGGACACATTTGTGCTGCGTTTAAGCCCGCAATGAATAAATTGAAAATTTCAGAGATTTGGAAAATGATAACAAAAACCAAGATTTATGCTACGAAACCAAGATTTTCAAGTAAAATTCACAAAATACCAGTTGACGGATTCAACCGCTTTTAACAAGTCAACAAAATAATAAATCCAAATAGTCTGATGGCGTCCAATTTCAAGCCAGTACCAATTGTCTGTTTCATTTTGATACTGACGATTTTTTAGGACAACATTTGTCTATTACTACATAACTAACGAAAATATCTATACGCTGTTCCTAAATGCCTAAGAAAAATCATTAGGTATATGTTAACTATCCTGATTATAGTGATCATAGCTTAGGTTAGGTTAGAGTGGCGACTATTGAAAAAAACCAACCAAGCGATGGTCTATTGTGATCTAGATCTTAGCTTAAAACTGAATATTTAACTGACATACCAAACAAAACCAGTATACCTTCCACCACAAAAGTACTCCATATATTTTCACTCTCTACCCTCTCAAGCATAACAGGAACATTAAAACCCAAAAAATCGAAATTAAAATGAATTATAAAGCTCATAGTTAAAACAACATTAAGCCCCTTCCAAATATACCGCACATACCTAAAATTCACAAAAGCCTGAATTATGCTAACAAATCCACCTTTGACCCATCTATTTCTCTTTGAATTTTTATTTAAATCGACCTCTATAGTCAAGACTATAACTGGCAAATACAGTCCCTCATCGGAAACAGGAATTCTGTAGACATACAAACTCTGATTAAAATTTCTGTAGATTGCGGTTAGCTGCTCTTGAACATGCCTCAAGCTCCATAACCTCCGGAGGCAGGGCAGAGAAGTAAATACAACGAAATCATGATAAAACCCTCCGCAACAACAATAAAGAATTATATCAAAGCTCATCTTTCATCCTGCCGTTACCAGTACCGTTGTCGGAGTCACCACCACCTCCTCCCCCTCCCTCCAACACACCTAAAAACCAGTATAGTATGCTTTAAAGCTACAGTAAAGGTCTGTTCTACCCAATTAGACCCTTTAAAAAGTTCATAAAGCCCATAAAATATGAACATACCTCTTCCGGGCTTATGTAAATTGTTTTATTACATTAAAACCCGGCATATATCTGTCTAGCTATGTATGCGGGTAATTCTTTATACTGTGCTGCGTATGTATATACATACAAGATATATTCCGTGTCTTATGCCCCGGCCTTTATTCACCTATGGAGAAGTAACAAATGGCTTGCCATAATTAAAGCAATGTTTTCCACTATTGCCATGAAGGTATCTAATGACTCCGTGCCATATGCGAATTATTAAAACGTAACAAACAACCAATTACTGATAACGAAATTATTGAGCATTTGAAACAAGCAGGTGAATCCCAATCCGAATAAGTACCGGGGTCACATCTTTCCCAGCTAAAAAGGGGGAGAGCCTGTTCGAGTTGCTGGAAGGCCTGGTGAATTCGACATCAAATAGAAAAAGCTTCTGGTTTCGTATGTGAGGACGACCATAAATGCTGGACTGTAATCATGGCCAAGAGACATTAACATTTCAAATGATAACAGAATTATGGCCGGTGGTGGTCAGAACCATACAAAATGTGGTCAGTGTAATGTTCAGGACATTCTGACATTCTGACGAGTACACCCTCAGGCGATAAGAGCATGGGTGGTATAGGGACTACATATTATTGTATAGCACGTATATCAGAGGTCTATATATGCGATTTTTGCTATCCTCTCTAGATATTAGTAAAGATGAGCGGTTATGACTATAGTCACACTTTCAGAATGACCCCATGTATCAAGGACTACTACACACTTGTATATATAGTTCTCTCATATTATCAGCTCAGGATGCACCCTTATATTAATATGGTGCTATACCTCTGATCCCTGTAGCACTGGAGCTGCAATGTCCAAATTGGTCATTATTTTGGCGTTTTACAAACTGCACCTCTGGGAGTTATTGATTTTGTGTGATGCACTCTGTGACTCCTCTTCATAAATATTTCAGAGTGTCTATAGTCTGCTAGTTGAGAATGCCTGTAGGTACTCCATGGACAGGGTCTCAAGGGATCATAATATTTTGCCCATCAAATAAGGATACAATTTTTAATACGTGACGGGGAGAAATTATTGAACTTCAAAATTATAATTATTATTTTTTTTTATTGCGTAGTAAAGTAAAAAGTCATTAAAAGCCGTCTTGGTTCAATGAACTAAAATGCGCATTTAGAATTTAATCACAATTTAAAAAATTTTAAATAATTTGGAAATCACGCTAGATTTAGGTGTGTATCCCAAATTTTTTAATGTAATTTATCGAGACTAGCTTCACTAGACAGTAAATTTAGAGATACGAGCGCTATTTGAAATGCAGTACTATTACTGCCTACTATTTACGGCTCTACTAGGATGATTAGTGTAGAGAGTACTATAACAACGGCTTACAAGCTACAGTAACAGGTAAAGCATACCAAGATTGGAATTTAAAAACATCCGGTTTGTAATCTGGAATCGCTTTTGAGAGGAAAGTCAATGATTTCATCAAGTTCGCCTCTCATAATGAATCTTTTATTTAGAGTGAGGTTACATAACATAACCAGGAATATTACTTGTATGGATCTTAAAATGTACACTAGGTTCGGGCTTGTCAGGCCTTAAAAAAACCAAGATTGGAATACGTTCTTATTATAAATAATTACATATCGTTAAAGGAAGTGTTTGGGGTCCTAAAGCTTAATAAAAAAAAAACTAAAGTTTGCTTAATTTTAAAATTGTTCGTTTAAATCTCAGGTCAGTTTTTAATACTTAGAAAGGAAGCATCTCGTGCTCACTTCAACATAATTGGCTACATGAGGAAGTCAAGAGATAAGATTTTGAACTTATTCGAAGTAAGATACTCTTGAGTAAATTGACTTCCATTGGCAGCTTTGAATGTAACTTCTACGGAAGCCTGCAATTATTCGATTATATCAGCCATCTGTCTTTTCCTGGATATTTAGAACTGCTACTATGATATCGTTCAGAAGTTTTTTTCATTAAGTCAACAATTTCCCGCATATCTTTTCCAATTTCTGCCTATGTACATGCTAGGATTAAGCTCGCAATTTACTAAAGATCCTTTACTACATGTATGCTGTTTTAATAAATTGCTATAGATTGTTAGAATTCTTTGGTTTTTCAGAATACAATAATTAAGCATCACTTGTAACATATTGTGTTACTGCTTTTAATTGTTCATGAAGGTCCTTTGGAAGCGGCAGACTTCTTTACCACATTTGGAAAATTTTCGCCCGGCGAATAACGATCCACACTTGGATTTTCACTAGTAGCAGGCCATCTTCTTTTTTTTATTCCTTGCTGCACCAGTACTCACTAACATTTCCTCTATATATCAATACAGGTTAGGGTTTCATTTTGCTTTCGGCTACTCTTCTCAGAATAATAGGCTCCTTGTTGTCTGTCCACCTTCTACTAATACCTTAGTTAAGCACTCCCACTTGTGGCAATATATGTACCAAATCCAAAATTTGTAACAATTTCTTCAATACCTATTCTACAAAATTTTCCGTGCATGGTGTAATTTTTTTTTTCTTTCACCCCTTTGATTATATTAGAAACCAGCAGCGTTCAGCCCATCACCTTCTTTGAAAGTACGGGTAGCCAGAGAACTTCTGGAGCAACTTCATCGATTCTCCACTGAACAACCATATCTGAAGCTCTGCCTGGAGAAGCAATCCCACTCATGACACAGTATTTTTAGCTGAACTCCGTCTGATTCTTCACTCTGACCTCTAATTCCATTTTATTGTTCGAAATGTAATTGTTTCAAGAAAATAATTTCTATTACAACTTTAGCTTTGTTAAAACATTACACCGCTTAAAATGACTTATCAAAACGTGGAAAATTTAATAAACACCAGCATCATCAACGATTCTCTTAAGCCATTAAAGTTATTAATTATTGAAAACACGCTTTTGAATGTGTGCTTTAAATCTTAACTTCACCACTACACTCACCTCTTAAACATTTGAAAAATCACTCCACCTCATACCTTTATTTAAACCTAAAAATCCAAGACAAATGACATAATTTAAAAGTAGTATTTCAGATTCAAACGGGAATACAGGAACAAGCGACTAGACAAACTTAAAACTGCATGGGAAGTCAATCAATTCGGAAATGCAGACTAAATGTAAAGATAAGTATGTTTATGACAGACATGGGGTATCGATATCGGAATACCCCGTTTCTACATCATATGTGTCATAAAACACTCCGAATATATTTAGAAAACTAGATATAAATATTCTGAAAAATTACTGGGTATAGCTTGACCATCGGTACTTCTTACTTTGCGCAGCGCCATCTAGTTACTAGTAATAATATGATAACGTGTCAAATTAAACAAAAATACATCTGTGTTTTCTCAAAAACGCGAAAACTAAGAGAAGAACGTTCACTACCCGGGAAAAATAATGAAAAAGAGGAAAATAATAAACTTCGCAGAAACAACTTTTATTGAGAAATCGCATTGTATTCTTCCTTCGCTCCAAATCTTGAATTTGTCGGATATTTACAATTATTGTTTCCGTTTAGCCTGCATTAAAGCTAATATATTTGTCAGTTCCATTTTCAAATTGTGTACGCTTAATCTGTCAACTGAATTGACACATGTCTTTAATGCATGTTTGACTACATCGCAATTCCCAGTGCATTGGAAAAGGGCTGTTATCCTACCTATTCCCAAGTCCCGCAAGTCTACTGAATTCCAAGATTTTCGCCCGATCAATCTACTTTGTTTTTTCAGCAAGGCTCTCGAAAAATTAATGAACGATCAAATTACCACATATATTAATCAAAGAAATTTAATAACCGGCTGGCTGTCCAGTTTTCGACCATGGCGTAGCTGAGTCTGCGTTACTCAAAGATTACAAAGATCATATGGCCATATTATTTCTTCTTGGCTTTAGTAAGGCATTTGATACCATCAATCATGGCCTGCTGCTCTTCAAACTGCGCCAACACTTCAATTTCTAGATCACCGCTATCAAATTCCTTTTCTCCAGAACCCAGTCCGTCAGAGTTTCTGTCATTCTTTCATCATCCCTAACTCTCAGCTATGGCGTTCCTCAAGTTTCCGTTCTCGGACCACTTCTCTTTTCGCTTTACATTAATGAACTAAAAACGGAACTTCTTGATGCATCAGTTCATCTCTATGCTGATGATGTTCAGATATATTTAGATAGGCCAATTGGGCTAATTGAGGACTGTTTTGAGCGGTTAAATGATGACTTGCTTAGAATTGGTAAATGGGCCAAACGTAATCAGCTTATACTCAACACCAAGAATACCACTTGTATGCCAGTATATCGAAGAAGCTACGACGTTTCAGATTTATCTCCAATCAAGGTAAACATCACCATCGTACCTTATGTCGATTCTGTTCAGAATCTTGGCATTGAGTTAAATACCTTCCTCACTAGCTGTAATCATGTCTCTGATACGATTAGAAAAATTTATTCCTGTCTGAGAATGTTGAGATTTTCTGACAACATTTTGTCCCGTCAAATGTGCATGGTACTCTCGGAAACTCGATTCACAATGTCAGCGCAAGCTAACAGTACCTATTAATGACACTCTTCGATTTGTTCACGGTTTACCCAGAACATCTCATGTGTCACCTTACACTAACTCATACCTAGGTTGTACACTGGATGTGTATTGAAAAGAAGATTAAAATGTTTATATAAATTGGTATATTCTCAGGAGCCTGAATATCTGTATGATCGTATTCAGTTCCTAGGTTCATCACGGCACCGCAACCTTTTATTGCCTAACTTTCAAACTCGAATTGGCGAGCGATCTTTATTTGTGCAGGTTATACGCCAATGGAATAGTCTATCCACCAGCGTTCAAAGAGCTAGTTCCGCTAATATATTCGGCAGGCTTTTGACTACGATCCGCTTACCTTGAATTCTATATTTTTCTTGATAGTATAAGTGGACGAGCGTTTTTGCTTTGTTACTCTACGTCGCGGTCTTTCTTTAATTTAGCTTTCTCAATCTATAATTTTTATTTTTATTTTCATTTTAGATTTAGATTTTTCAGTGAGTAATATTTATTTGTTTTTCTTTTTTATCTCACTGTATTTTTATATATATATTTAATGTTTACTACTTCTTGTATCTCTCTCTGTATAATTTGCATTGTTTATTTATTTATGCATTATTAGAGTTAGTTAAATATTCCGACATTCTTAGCCTGAGTGTATGTACTCCTATAAGATCTTAAAATTTTTTGTACAAAAATAGTAAATAAAGTTAACGTAAGTAAAGTAATAAATGTCAAAGTATGGTAACCAAGTGGTAAAGCGACAAAACGTCGGGATGGTGGCTCGATGTTTATAAAAATATCGGGTGTCACTTCTTGAAATTAAATTATCGTCCGGGGAGAAATTTTTATGAGCATGATAAAACATGCCGAATGGAAAATATTTTCTCAGGGTAAAAATGCGAATTAACCATATTTTTTCAACTCTGATTACGCGATTGCAAGTCAAAAAATAAATGGTAGAGAAATCAAAAATTAAAATCGAGAGTTCGTTTTAAAACCTCGGAAAGATCGCCTCGCGAAAAAAAAACCTAGAATTGGTCTAGTACCAATTCCTATGATACCCTAGAATTTATCCCTTTATCCCTTAGGAAATTTTGTATTGTCACCCTTCTGTGCAAGTTTTTTTTTTGAACTGATTTTTCGCATATATTTTTAGAACGGTTTGTCGGACAAAAAAAATTATTATAAACAATTTTATAGCATTTTGTATTCTGAAGAAGTTTTTAGTGCAATAAAAATATCTTGGACTGATCGTCTTCAAAGTATACGTAAAAAACATAAATTTTTATATGGCATTACCAAGAAGTTTTTAGTGCAATAAAAATATCTTGGACTGATCGTCTTCAAAGTATACGTAAAAAACATAAATTTTTATATGGCAACACCAAGAAGGAGTTGGCCGAATTATTCCATTTTTGAAATTTTATTTGCTAGTACAATGAAAACACCATGTACTAAATTTCAGCTCTATAAGTATACGCGTTCTCGAGTGTTCGTGCGCACAGACAGACGGACGGACGGACGGACATGCAAAAATCAAAATAACTTTTAATATTATGCTTGGGTGTCCAATCTATTTTGCTCTACCATCATTATTTCGAGGTGTTACAATACAAACGGAATGACAAACTTAGTATACCCCTATACATTTCATCTAGGGTATAAAAATTATTTGGATTGAGAAATAGTTTGGAAAAAAGTAATGAAAATAATAAAAGAAATAAAAGTAAGCAAGATAATGGACAAAAACTGATTAACTGGTCCTGACTCCGACGAGATCTTTGGTTGTAAGCTGTGAAACGTTGATTTAGTGGATTGATAAGAAGAAAGCAAAAAAGGTAAATGCTTCGAATTGTACAGCGGCTCACTAGCTTAGTTGCATTATCAATAAAATTATAGTGAGAATAATAAGTGAGAAATAGTTGAGTTATGTTTTTATTTCATAAAACATTAACCAAAATTGGCGCGAATTGGATAAGTTAAATAGTGCCCCGACACAAACAACAATCACATGCACACAAAAAAAATTTTAAATTTTGTAAGTTTTGGAACAAAAATTTTTTTTGAAGTTATATAAATTAAAATATATAAAATAATAAATATATTTTTTCAAATAACTCAATTAATTAAATATTTTTATCTTCAAGTTTAGGGGGATATGACCCCCCCCCCCTCTAGATCCGCCCCTGAATGTAATTGTCAGCATTTAATGCAATTTATCGAGCTCATTGCAATCTTATTGCAATAATTTGTTTATTTTGCTGAAATTTCTTTGATTTCTGTATTTCTTACTTCTATTTTTTATATCATTATTAAATGTAATAATTATTAATTATTATTCATTACTATAAATTGAATTGGTAAATTATTTTTTGCTGAGTTGTATATTGGAAAATGAAATAAATTTTTGTTATTTGACGACAATATCGTTTTCTTTATTATTAAACTCAACAATATTATCGAAATCAATTCGATTAAGTCTTTCTGTCTGCATTTTAAAATAAATTTATAATTTCTTTATAATCAATGATTATTTTGCAGGATAGTTTGTAGCATACATGCTTGTATTTTGCACAAAAATGTATCGAAAGATACTTTCGGTATTTTACAACACCGGCTAAAAATGATTAACTTATGAATGAGCAACGAGAAAAAGAATTGCTTTCATTATTCCACAGAAAAGAAATGGATAAAATAGAAATAATCAACAAAATGAAACAAAATTATTAAATATGTATGAAAAATGAAGTTGTCCCCAATCCTTCCCCTATCTTCTTCCTACTATGCTGTTCTTTGCTTCTTAGAGTATCCCCGTATCCTTTATAATATTAAAATAAAAATATATATTTTATCAAATAATATCAGGAAAATATTGCAGGGAGCAGAAGTTCTCACGAAATTAAATATTATTACTTTTTTGAGGTGCAAATTTTCAATTCTTTTGCATTCAAATTTTTTTGTCATTATGTTTCATTTAATAAGTGCCATCTATGCTTGAAATTCTTAAGCATAACGAAAATACAATGAACTAACTGAAATCTCTGAAAGCTTCGGATAAAGTTCTTCAATATTTTAGAGCTTATTATAACTGTTATAAATTTCCTTAGAGCTTTCAATAATGTCATTTTCCTGCAGGATTTAAAACTTGGCTGTCAACTGTTATAATCACGCATCACGTCGCTTGAGCCGCCCTCCGCCGGGGCGTAGAAAAATCTTTTTTTTTTTTGCAACCCAGCGGAGAAACGCAATTATCTAAATAGAATATTAGGAAATTAGGTTTTTTTTAGGTTAGGTAATCAATGAAAATAAAAAGAAATAAAGAAATTCTTTTGTCTATCTGAACTTTACACTTTACACCTCAAAACCAATGAGTAGCGGCGCCATTTTGTCGTTCCAGATAATTTCAGAATGTATGAAATGAAGAAATTTATTTTTTTCGAATATAAGAAGGTTAAATTAAATTTAATAGCATCAACGCATGCATATTAAGAAAAAGCAAATAAATCTCTTGAGCCATCCAATGAAGTTATCATTAAAAATATATATGGTAGAAGAAAAACGTAACGAAGCCAACTACTTAGTTCCTATGGCAGACATTGAATGAGGAACTTAACAGGAAGTGCCCTAGCTGGTGAATACAGTGTAGGTATGTATGATACAAATCTTAACAAGCAATGGCAGATTTTTGAGGAGCTTGTGGTATTTCCAGCCACAAGCTCGTTGCATGGACACGTTTAATAAATAAACTGTCAACAAATGCATGCGTTTCATCACTTAGTCGGTTTCAAGTTTTTTCCTGGTGTTGAGTAAGTGCTTCAACATGTTTGCCAATATCTCCTAGGTTTTTCTAAATATTGGAATGAGTCTTTTTCTAATCGATGGCTAATCAATTTCCCATTAAAAAGGTGTGAAATCCTTTTTCCTGTTGTTAATGTCTTCGAAGTTATAGCCCCGCAAAGTGAAAATTTTGAGTCAAAAAATTAATTTTTTCGGATTCAAATGAAATTATCTCAACATTTTACCCTATTATTTTTTATTTTTTTCAGCTTGGAAGAAAGCCCAATCGGTGCTCTATAAGAAAGTCTTCACAGCACACAAAAATATTTGACCGTTCCCAAATCATAACATAAAATGTGCAGGTCTTACCTGAATCCCATTTTATAACTTTAAGGTTTTCACCAGAACAAAGTGAAACAAAGTGAAACAAAGTGAAACATTTTCCTGAAATAACTAAAACAATTTTCAGTAATCTATTAAAACAGAGAATGTTTTCGAAAGGAATGATGACAACGTGGTGACTGTACCACAACTGCACTAACTCATGTACGCTTGATTGCTCACATCCTCAAATTTAAAGCAAGCCATAAATCAATTCCAATTTTTGGACGAATTACAGGTAATCTGAAGGATTGTTTTTAGGGGCACGTGCATTACCTGTAAACATTGCGGTTTGAATATTTACATTTTAATACTAAGCAATTTTCCTGGGTTTATATTGATCTATAAATTTTATTATCCTCTATGGTTTGTGGTCAAAAATACCACTCACTGTAAAGACATTTTCATGGTGGGGTGTTGATAATTAAGTGTCACTTAGGATATAAATTACAGTTTTACTAAATATTTAATCATTAATCCACATCTTTTCAACTGATAAATAAAAAGTAATAAATAAAAAGAAATGTCCGGGTTTAGTAACGAAGAATACGCTGATTTTGTATATTTTTACGGCGCTGCTCTAGGAAGTAGTCGAGAGGCTCAAAGGCTTTATTCCGAAGCATTTCCTCAACGTAGAGTACCACACAGATCCGTGTTTGCAGTAACTTATCAAAGATTGCGGTAGAGTGGAGCAGTCAGCAGACGAAGAGAAGACGCCCGACGATCAGCATTTATGGTCGAAGCGGAAGAACGAGTACGAGATCTTATAAGGAGAGACCCTACAATAAGCATAAGAAGAATTTCTCTTCAGACTGGAGTTTCGCAATCATCTGTTTTTAGGATTATACACGACAGCAACTCCAGAATGCACCCATACCATTTGACACCTGTTCAGGAGCTCTTACCCACGGAGTTCTGCAACTGGATCCTTGACTATGACGTGGAAGACAGTTTTGGACCACATTTTATAGACAGATGAATGCCAGTTTATGAAATCTGGCGTGACAAACTTCCACAACCAACATGTTTGGGATGCAGAAAATCCTCATGCCTCGCGTCGATCATCAACACAACATAGATTTGCAGTTAACGTGTGGGCAGGCATTCTAGGAAATTTGCTGATTGGTCCACATATACTTCCTCCAAGACTGAATAGCAGCAATTATTTGGATTTTCTCCATGATGATCTACCAGGATTATTGGAGGATGAGACCTTAGCAACAAGGAGTCAAATGTTTTATCAACATGATGGCGCTCCAGCACATAGTGCTCAACCAGTTTTCAACTGGTTTCAAAGAAATTACCCGGGAATTCATTGGACGGTAAGCGCCCATACTTTGGCCGCACGATCACCGGATTTGACTCCTTTGGATTTTTATTTCTGGGGATATATGAAAGAGATGGTGTATTCAGTACAAATATCAACTGAAGATCAGTTGAAAAGGAGGATCGAAGAAGCTGCCCTAAAAGTTAGAGAGGAATTAAGGACGACAGATCTGAAAAGATCTATTAAACGCAGATGTTTGCTATGCATTCATAATAATGGCGGACATTTCGAGAATATTTTGAACAGTTAGCGTCAGTTAGTTTTAGATAATTTTTGTAAGTATTAATAGTTTAAATATGTAATAATGTATCTGACAAATCAAAATTGCTTTTTCTTTATTTCTGTGTAAAAATGTGTACTTGTCTGCTTGCATCTCTCTTTTTGTCTGTAATTTTATATTCCTTGGTTCAGTTCTTGGACTACTGAAAATTGTTGTAGTTATTTCAGAAAAATGTTTCACTTTGTTTCACTTTGTTCTGGTGAAAACCTTAAATTTATAAAATGGGATTCAGGTAAGACCTGCACATTTTATGCTATGATTTGGGAACGGTCAAATATTTTTGTGTGCTGTGAAGACTTACTTATAGAGCACCGATTGGGCTTTCTTCCAAGCCGAAAAAAATAAAAAAATAATAGGGTAAAATGTTGAGATAATTTCATTTGAATCCGAAAAAATTAATTTTTTGACTCAAAATTTTCACTTTGCAGGGCTATAACTTCGAAGACATTAACAACAGGAAAAAGGATTTCACACCTTTTTAATGGGAAATTGATTAGCCATCGATTAGAAGAAGACTTATTCCAATGTTTAAAAAAACCTAGGAGATATTGGCAAACATGTTGAAGCACTTACTCAACACCAGGAAAAACATTTCAAACCCCCGTAGCTCTCATGGTGGTAAAGTTAGACCCCCACCCCCCCCCCCCCCCCTACCATACATTCTTTTTCATTTCTTCCCGTGATCTATCACCTCCTTTCATATGGCCATCCTAATTCGGGACACCCTGTATAGACGACTTTTTTTTAAAACAAGCTTAGAAACGTCAACAAGGAAATGCTCAGCGACATTATTAACAGTAATGCACACGCGATTAATAGGCTCGTACGGGCTGAAATTAGACCTTGAAGATTTAACATGCAACAGAGTTAGCCTTCTCAAATTGTGCCCCTACTATCACGAAAAGAGATTTTGTTGATCAACAACGGAGAATCAATATTCACGTTTAAGAGCTGATGGACAAAATTTACATCGGCAACCATGCGACGTTTCACAAACGAGTGCATATTCAAAAGCATCACACACTCCTCATAAGGTAGCCCTAAGGGTATTGTTAGGGTATTGGTTTACAGTAATTAACGGACAAGTGAATAATGATTGTAGATACCCCAAAAAATACGTTATGCCAAGAACTGGATGTCACATGCAATACAAGAGCGGAACATAACAATTTCATATCGCTGGTGGTACATTCCGGAATGGACCTCAACCACCATATGAAAAATTATGGATACCTACGTCGAGTGATTCATATTTTCTCGGATGTTGACGGAGGAGATCCAGCAAATGTACGCAGAACTGCTGTTAAAGCAACATTTGCTACCGGAAATGCTACTTTAGCATATAAATGTATACAATAGAGAGACCAACTTTGAAGTTTTTAATATAGTTGGGAGCAATTTATGGCAATCGAAGCTGTTTTTTTAACCCTGTTTCAGCTTTTTGACAATTTTATTCTTCGGAAAACCTCATATCTGTACTCTGTCGTAACAATGAGCTGCCCACGAGACGAAATTGAGCAGAGCAAATTTGTTAGAATGTTTAATTCCTTCTGTATTCAGAAATTCTTTCAAAATTTCATTAATTGCTGTTTTTTGCAGATTGCAGACCGTTCTTCCCTGAAGTTATCTTTATAACTAGTTTTACATTGCATTTGGGAATTATTTAAATTTCAAAATTAATTTATTATAAAATCGTTCTTTAGAAGAAAAAAAAGTCGCCTGCAAAGCACTAAAAAGTTAAAAGTAATTCTGTGGTGACGGGTTAATTATTGATAAAAACTGAAAAATAATTCTTCTACAGTATAAGATCGACTTTACGTTTGGAAAATTAGTTTGGATTAAGCACACAAAATGCTACGCAAGGAACAATTTCTGACATTATCATTTAAAATAACATAATGATTTTTCGACAGGGATGGTAATTCTGTAATATTTTGAGTCGATGCCAAGCAGTAATGAACTTGTCGTATGAAGGAGTGTCCCGTACTCCTCTGCTATCCGAATATCTGACAGTCAAAAATAAAAATTCCACATATTTTTTTTTATTTTCTACTTTGACCTCTTTTTTTTAACAAAAAAACAATATTACTAAAAACTGTTTACTAAAACTATAAATAGTGAACTTTTCTCTGTAATTTTACCTTTTACACCTATGACCAAACTGTAGCCATTAAAGATTATTAGCTCTTAACTTATTTTCGTGTAAATTCGTTATCACCTGGTTTACGGTGATAACGAATTTACACGATATTTACGTGTTTTCAGTTACTAAGGGAACAAATTAATTGTGACTTTATTAACTGAAAACACGTAAATATCGTGTCACCTAATAAATTTTTAACGGCTGTTAGGACTTGGCAAATTAAAGATGACGGTTAACAGTTTTTAAGAGAAACAATTTTAATAAGTAAAAAAATAAATAAAATAAATAAATAAAATATTTGAGACTGCCATAATTACGGAGGGGAGAGAAATCGGGTGCAAGTTGATCAATCGTTGGATAGGTCATGAGCTTCTGTATAAAATATGGTCGCTTGTAAACACGACATTAGAATTCAGTTTTACTCAAAGCCCGGATCTCAAAAGCAATTTTTTTACAAAAAGTCATTTTTTAATAGAATAATTGTTTAGGGTGCAAACTGGAGGAGTCATTCAAACCAAACTTTTCTCAGTTTTATGTCGACGCATGAAAGGCAAACCTAGCTGGAGTGCGGCTTAAAGTTTACAATTTCGGAAAAAAAATCATTAAAAATCAGCTAATGATTAGATTTTTTTAATTTATACCTGTAAAGGGTCCTGAACTTCATCTGTAATTGATGGTATTGATAATTTAAAAATCTATTAGTTTTTATTAGAATTATTATATTACGTAATTTGGTCACGAGAACAGAATGAGGTAAAAAGCTCTAACTGCTTAAATGTTCTAAATCTGTAAAACGGGACAACTGTCATATTTATTGATTTCTACGTCAGGAAAAGGATCCAACCTATTTTGTTAACTTTTAAAAGAACAGTCAACTTAACCTAAGCGGAATAATAGATTGCTTAAGATTCAAAGTAAACTGGCATAACCTTTATAATTATGCACAGCTGGTTGAAAAAAAAGGAGGGATTTAATAGTTTTAGTTTTAACTAGCGCTTGGATTGTCTTCAGTTAATCCTTTGAAATATGAGCATAAGTGGTGCAGGTAATTTAGGAAAGTAAGGCTTTAGTTCAGTATGTTCAGTGTTCCTGAATTCTCGTCGAATAAGTTGTCATCTGGTGGCCATTCAACGGCTGATAGCAAAGTCTGATTCAAATAGTTTCTACTTACCTGATAAAAGTTAAAAAATAGATACGCAACTGCAATTTCTGTTTTTTTTTAGTACATATTGTTGATTCATTGAAGCTTAACATTTCACCTGCGCATCTATTGTCCACTCCACATTTTATTGGCGCGTCGCTTTTTATCCACTATTGTTTTTTTTTCATAACTTACGATTACAAGACTGAAAGTACGGAATGGTAAAAATTTCTATACGTACTTGGATGGACATATCGAGTAAAAGTGTATCAGCTGTAAGTATTCAGCACTGGTGTTGACGGTATCGCGGCAACTGGTGTCCTAGTGGCCCTAGCCCTAGTTTCTGGTCGTTGTATGGACGTAGTGTCCATATTATATATGTCAGTGGTTACAAATACCCTCGATCACCAAAAGCTGTGGTCTCAAACTCAAATTCTGAGAAAAACCTATACACATACATCACATGCATACTAGAATATGCCTTGAAATAAATTGTGATTCTTTTAAGTTTAATATAAATAAAAAAATATATTTTTCAAATCACTCTATTAATAAAATATAGGGGACGTGACCCTGAGGATCCCCGCCTGGGACGCCACTGCACAAACGAGCAGTTCTTGAGCCCAGTCTGGTCAAAGGCTTATAATTACTAAAAATCTAATGAAATTTTGTTTTCATTTCAGAATATTTCGGAATAAAAGAGAGAGTACCATACACACACACATGCGACTGCATCACCTTCTGTAGAAAATTTCATTTTCAACATTCTATATGTATCAATTTTCTGCACTAAAATTGTTACGCCAGTGCGCTACACATGTAAACCACTGCATCATTTTGCTACACTTGAATTAATGCTACTGCACTAATTGAATTTGCTTAACATTTTGCTTAAATTTACTTCACATTTTTGCTTCACTAGTATAGGTCAGTCAATAGGGTTTTTTGTACAACAAAGGTGGGGTTGTTGTGATTTTTGTATATGCTACTTAGTTCTGGGTCCCGATGAGAAATGCAAGTTTACACCCGTGTAGATGGTCTGCGCGGTCCTACAGCTTGGATTAAAGGTACAACAATTTTTTTTTTTTCAAAATAATTCCGACAAAAAATGGCTGATAGAAATTTTAATACTAAATTCCATACATTTTTTGGGTAAACACCGCATCAGGTTTCGAAAATTCCTCGGAACGATACATCTCTACCATTCACTGGGCATATAAAATATTTTTCATTATTAGAATAGTGGCTCATCGGAACATTCGGAGACGCCTATGCGTGGGAACGCACACCATGCAAATGTAAGAGGCTGGCGTTTTGGGCGTTTTATTTATTAATTATATAAATTTTATTGTCACATTACTTATTTTCATAAAGTTAAGAAATTATCGCTCATATGTATGCGACATGGATGCCGTAGTCAGAACTGACATTGGATAACATTACATTTATTTAAATTATCATATTATCACATAGTTTGTTGTTTACTCACATGCTATCGGCTCTCCAATACTAAATTTTATATCACCTTGAGTGACTCTTGAGATTAGCATGATGTCGAGTCTAAGTAGGTTACATAAATGTGTACATTTCTCAGTGCTATAAGATCTTGTTGTGTTACACTTCTCATATGTTATCCTGTATTAAAGTGGAATTTATATTTTGAGTACTTACAGAGCATTTTATGAACCTAGCTTTACGATATTCTGTGAAAAGAGCAAAAATTTCCCGCGATTAAGATTCACCATTTTATTTATAACGTAATGACTTGGTTAGGCCTTTTATTTCCCCCTAACCCTTCCGGAACCATCTTTCGCTTGTCATGGTGGTCCACTAGGTCCGCTCTTCCACTCTTTTTATGTTCAATAAGAGCATTGATTTATTTCCCAGCGATCCCAAGGGCTGCTGGGGTAACGTACTGAGAGGATCATAACATCTGAACCTCCATCAAGTTCAAAGGTAAGTGGTGCATAGCTTTTTCTTGCTATGTATTTGCTTTTTTTTTTCCTTTGGCACGAATTTTTTTTGTCTATGTTGCGTGATGACGTAGGTTAAATTCTTCTACCCACTCCACACTCACCGCTTATAGTTTGAGGTGCTAGGGTACCAGCATCAGAAATCACCATGGAGTGAGCCATCAGCTTCGGCTGATAGACTGGACTTCACGCTCTCCACCACTCGCTTACACATAAGAAACATAACAATCCAGTACTTGGAAGATACAGGGTGTTTCGTGAGAAACTAATATATTTTCTTAATAACCTGATAGGTCCGGAACAGTTAAGCAAATTGCTTCTATAAAGAACTAATTCAGATTAATCTCTGAATATAGACTTATTGTACGTAAAGGCGTATCAATAGCTTTTTGCTAGTGCGTGAAGGCACAAGGGTAGCAAAATGCCTTTGCTCGTGCGTGATGGCACAAAAGTAGCAAAATGATGTAGATGATGCAAGTGTTGCAGAATTATTTGTCTGCTTAGGTGTTGGAAATGATAGGATTTTTCACATTAATCTCTGAAATATAGAATTAAACTTTTATGTTGGAGGTTCGGAATATTCTTGTATTTAGATTAGTCTCTAAACCAGATGAGCTCTGGACCAAGAATGATATTCTGCTGTGGCTTGTCGGCTTTATATAGTCGCTGTATCCAGTTATGAGTATTCGCCTTTTGGTGTTGCCCTAGCAATGTTTATATCATTTGCGTGTGTTCTGACTGAAGCAAAGGCGAAACCAGCTGACTGGAGTAATTTCACTTGATGTCATTGCAAATATGTGAACATGCTGAGGTAAGTGTAATTTTTGTGGTTATTTGTGCTTTGTTTCACTTATTTAGTGATTTTGATTGTTTTAAAAATAATGGCTGCACTTATTTCTAGTCGTCTGAGGGTACTCTTGGAGAAAATCTATCACTTCAATTTAACGCGACCTTCTTTTGGACAGATACAAGTATAACACGTCTTGGATTAACGGAAACACATATAGATGGAAGATATGGCTCTAAGTTTTTCCGATGATAAGCAGCTCTTAAGTCACTAGGAAGAGCCTGAAGTATAATGGATCTTAAGATAATATTGTATTGCGCGGGAGTAACATTCAATTTATTAAGGGATCTCATTGTAGAAGTGAGTTGGCAATATTCACGTCGAAGAGCAACCGCATCACTTCTCGATTGAATAGGATGTATGGCCATCATCTGTTGTATGGATTTGTCGATGATGCGATTATGACAGCCATACTCTTCTTTTAACATCTCTATCGCTTCTTTGTAGCATGCTTCAGGCGGGGTTAAGCCTGCTATTGTTGCCGCAGCTTTTCCCGTTAATACATTCTTCAGATAATTAAATTTTGTGGAGCTGTCTAGAGATGAATTCAAAAGCACTGAAGTCCGAAAAGGGTGAATTCGCCGTTGAATCTTTTCAGCTCTAGTCTTGGTAATTTTACAGCCGATGAGTTACTTGTGTTATCATGGTAAGATTCGATGAACTATTTCCACTTGCTTGTCCTTATATGGTTGGAGCCTCAAGGGCACTTGCAGGGCGACGCACAACATTGAGTCTGTACTCTAATCGTGATATGTGATTATCTTCTTTGGTAAGGGGCGTACGGCCTTATCAACTTCTTTTAGGGCTGCGTAACAAGTTTTTACCTTTGCAAGATGTACCTCTAATTCCTCTTGGACTGTCTCGCTATCAGTTAACACACTCGACATTTCTACATATTCCCTAGCTGCTTTCACGATTTTCGTTGCACCTTTCCCTTTTTTGCGTTAAATAGCGTTTTCGATTAAAAAATATTAGTTCCGTTAACGTTGCGTTAAACTCGCGCGAATCGTTTGCTCCTATATACCCGCTTCGCTTTTCCCGGGTTTCGGCACCATGTAAAAAATGTGATAAGGAGCTTGAAATTAAAGACATGAGTAAAACGATTTCTATATTTCTTTCATATGGTTATGAGTTTGAGTTTGTATCGATATAAATCTTCTTCGAGTAATTTCGACGATGCAAGCACAATAAAGATCGGTGATGAACTGACCAGTAATGATGAGTCGGTTGATAAATGATGAACCTGGGCAATGGTTGTATTGGTGATGATAAAAATGGAATTGATACGCTAAGCATTTTCTACAGAGCTACAGAGTGCCGTATATGTGAAGCGACTGAACCACTAAAGGTTTTAATTACAGCTTTGAAGTCAATTTCGACTTAATTATGTGGAATTCCAGTCATAGATCTAGCTAAATAAAATATCATGGGCGATATACAAGAAGCTTTTAGATAAGTTGATTTCTTTTTGTGATTTCAAGCTTAGAACTAGATACCTTGTGTTTCCGTTTTTTTTTTTTTAGTGTTATAGGATAATGTTGGTGGATTCAGTATGCAGCCGAAAATTCATCGAGGGATCATAGGTATATAGGTGGACTGAACAGGTACCATCCTGAAAATTGGAAGTAATCGATTTAAAATAAATATAACTATGCAGATATGTTTATAACAAATTGTGCCCAAAAAAAGCGTTTCTAGCAATATTTTATTAATACGATAAATAAAAATACAATTCTGTCTAACAACGTCGCAATTTGGAATGGTGAGGGTCTATTAAATAGATTTGTTATAAACACTGGTGGCATTGTTTTTTTTTAAAGACTTGGATAGAAATTTGTCCTGATCCTTACGGACATTAATTTAAACATCCTAAAATATGCTGGTCTAATTGTTATACTAACCCTCTCACTACCGAATTTTTTTTAAGCTATCTAAAATTTTTTTTTTAGTTTCATTGTAACAAATATGCCAGAAATATGTCGCCTGCTTTAAAGATTTTTCCAAAATTTGGACTTTAGTCAGTTTTGTGATATGTCCATTACAATGGACAAAGTGAGTAGGAGGTACCAATATGCTGAAAAGTAAACCACCAGATTTTTCCAAATATAATTTGCTTTTATTTATTAAAACAAAAAATTAACAATGTCCAACAGTTTTTAAATTAATAAAATCATGCATATATCTATGTTTGTGTTCAACAGAAAAGCCTCCTTGGCTAAATATGTTTATTTCATTTGCATAGAAAGTCAGTTCTCATGGTAACGTCTGAAACAGTTTCGTTGTTTGACGACGAAACATAAGTGAACTTTACACTTTATGCATAGAACATGTGTTTTTTTCTGGCAGTTTGGCGCTTTGCATCTAGTAGCTTCTTTGTTTTCATCATAAGAGGGCAAACGTCGGACTCCATCACTGCTAGGTCGGCCACGCTTATTTATGGTTTGTTCAAATATATAATGTTGTCTACCAATCTGATTCTGAAGTTCACAAGATCCATGACATTTTTATCTGCGATATTAGCATTCAAGCAGTCTAGTTTATACTCTAGCCAGCTGTTTACTACAGCTAGATCAATGGCATGGAATATCATCCTCAATGTCCATTTTTTAGACTGCAAATGAATCCTATTTAGACTTACTAACTGATCAGTCTTGTCTACTCCCCCCATTGTTTGGTTGTAAACTTTGACTACTTCCGGTCGGTCAACCTTTACGAACCGTCGGCCCGATTTGTCCCACCTCTCCACACTGTCCTTTTTTCCTATACCAATAAAATTTGATGCTACTACAACTTCCTTATTGTCGCCCCATTTTGTCAATATTACTTTTTCATCTAAACTTACCACTTCTTCACAAAAGCCCCTCACTTTTTTTTTTGTATTCTTTATCGCTTAGAAACGGTGGACTTTTGAATCGACAAACTCGAACGGTTCCCAAAGCATTAATTGCTTTGTATTGAAGATACTCCAATAAATTATATGTGGTGAAAAAGTTATCAAATGCCAATATGTGTCCTTGATTATCCCGCAATCTGCTTTCGGTTAAGTGAATTACAACACCTGCTCCTAGACCATACTTTTTCAAAATGCCGGCATCAATTTCTGTAGTAGAGCCTTGGTACATTAGAAAATCATATACCAGACCGCTTCGTCCACAAAGCATAAACAGTTTTACGCCCCACGGATTGGGCTTGCCTTTCATGTATTGCGTTATGCTCAACCTTCCTTTAAATGGCACAATTTGTTCATCAATACATAAACATTTCTCTAGGTTTAACTGACGGCATCGTTCCAAAACTTCCTTATAAATAGGTCTGACTTTAATCAGTTTATCGGTGTTATTTCCTGAAATTTCCACGTTGTTTTCAAATGCAAATTTTGACGTAGTGCGTAGAATCTATTTTTTGTCAAAGTTTCTCGTATAGTGCGAACAGAAAGTGATGTGGTCCAGTAAAAATCAACACGTGGATACTTTAGACTACCCATAAGAATATGAACCGCCAACAAATTTTGGATCTCTTGCAAATCCGTATGCTTAAAGGTTCTACCTTTTTGTTCTGCATACATATTCGTATACGTTGCTACTTCTTGGCAAAATTCCTTTGAAATATACCTTTCAAAATATTTTATCGGTAACTCTGGTTCTCTCTCGCTTTGTTCTCTATAAGAATCCAAGGTAATACTTGGGGATCGAAAGGGTCTTTTCCTCCATTTAATCTTGGATTTTTCAGTAAATGGGACAGTAGAGAAATCAGTGGAATTGCTTGATAAGTCATCGCCTAATAGTTCTTCCAAACCTTCCTCAATAGGGCCACTAAATTCCCAATCAGCATGGTCGCATTCTGATATATCGCCAATTTGCTACAGATAATTGTCTTCTTCGCCAGCCATAAGTCTATCAACACCTTCGTACATAAATTTACGCAATTAGAATAATAAGAATTCAAAGAATAAACGCTAATTTACCCGGTCTATATATACGTTCCGTGATATCAAACTCTAAATTCTCAAATTGCACTTCCTCATAATTGTCGTCATCAAAGCACAATTCTTTCAGTATTTGGTCATCGGTTACCCTTTGTCGACTTCCTAATATATAATTAGATTATAGAAAACACTCTTCAGTATTCTTGAATAAATTGCATACGCATAAACTAATTTTGCGTAAAGAAACACTTGAATAATCAGTTAATGTTAACGTAAAATGTGTCCATTGCAATGGACAAGAAACATTTAAAAAAGTTTCTACGAGATACTTTTGTCCATTGCAATGGACACAATATTTAATCGACGTATATTATTAATTTTTATTAAGAAATTATAAAAGTAATATTATTTTAATAAATTATGAACATTAACAAATAATATGAAATACATATAAATGAATATTCTAAGAAAAATGTAATAAAATTAATTAATAAAAGAAATTGCTTACCACTCATTTTTAAAATACTTAGGAACTACTCTCACTACAATGCAAAAATCGAATGACTCATTACTTGCACTGCGGTTATGATTAGATTTTATTTATATAGGAACACAAGAGAGAAGATAGGAGCATATAAATCTAGAAAAATTGCATATTCTCCATATCTAAATGCGCCCGAAAGTATGTGTCCATTGCAATGGACAAAGTGAGTCAGAGGGTTAACTGAAGATGTATATAGCCTTATGAAATACTGTATTTAATGGGATATGGTTGTTAACTTGGAAAACTCCACAATTATGTTTTTTCCAGGCTGAATCTAGAACACTAGCTTGGGGGAATAATAATGGTGCAAATAAAAGTTGTAGAAGAATACACCTATCTCGGTATTATTTTAACACCAACATTGAATTGCGACCTTAAATTAAAAAAAAAAATTGTAGTAAAATTTTCAATCGGCACTGAAATACTGGTATAAAATTTAGTATAATATAAAAAAATAACTTCATTCGCAAGCTACCGTATTCCGGTATAAAACTTAAATTGTGTGAATGTTAGCGGTCATAAAAATTTAGGAAAACTGACATCGATTCCATACATTCACCATTAATTGCACATACATACATACCTATATACATACAGATGTTCACAATCCTTTCATCCAGTTCAAAAAATTTAATTAATTTTAAATCGCACAATTATTTAAATTTCACCATTATACCTACATCGCATCGTAAGGTACCTATACAAACTGATTTTATTGTTTTTCACTTTTTCAATTCCTCCCGCAATAAAAATCCTGGCAAAATTGCCTCCAGCCTATCGAAAACTGTTTTATATCGCAGTGTTAAATTTTTATTTCCACCTGTTAGTGTGTGAGTGTTAGTGTGTGTCAGTATATGTATATGCTTGTATAACTAATTGAAAAAAGCCCATAAAAATGCGACAACAAAGCAGACAAAGCCTTCAATAGATGGAAAGTGCTTTTCAGTTAAATGCCTGACAAATGAAAAACAAAATCAAATTTTCCCACGGGAATCGCAGAAAGAAAAAAACCTGTGTATTTGATTTTTTACGAATAAAACATAGCGCCCTGTGTGCAGAGCGGTGTGAGACTTTGTGGGAAAGAGAATCAAGGACGACCGACCGGAAAGACTTGAAATAGGTTTCCAATTGGGTTGGATGGTATTTACTGGAAAGGGTAGTAGGGAGGAAGGTGGGTTGCATATCAGTTACACTGAAACGCATGAAAAATTCCCAAGTGGAGGCAAAAAAAAATAAAAATCTTTGGAAACTTTCAGATGGTGATCGTATTGCTTTCTTACCCTGAACCCTTTTTTGTTTTCCTAGAAAAAAATAACAGGATTTGCATGAAAATCTAACCCAGGTTAACATATATACAGCTACACATATACAGGCATACATCTATAAAGGTAAATCATGTCAAGCTATATTCCTACCAGAGCTATTCAGATGGGCAGCAGCTCCAACACCATCTTCCATAACAAAATAGTTCTTAGCTTATCGGTTCAATTTCACAGCTGAAAGAGTTCCTAAGATATTTCCCAAGGGAAGTCCTGAACCGAGAAACATGCCAACTGTCATTTTATCCCTTTCTTTCGGTCTCTATGTTTGAAACTAAAAGGGTATTCCCCACCACTCTATGTTTTGTGTTTGATTTTTAAGGTGGGTGGTAATGGACAGGTAGTAGTCGAATACCTTTTGCTATGCCGTTGTGCACAATTCAAGACATGCCAGGAGTGGTAAGAAAACAAAAGTCGCCCGAGGTTGACTGCGGTTAAGCTTTATTCAGGAGCATGCAAAAAATCAAACTAAGTGGAAAAGAAGGTATTGAACAAGTTGTACAGCACCTCCAGGTATACATTTTGGAATCCTTAAGTAAGTGGTGGCAGGAGGAGGTGTCAGGCCATTAAAGTCCCAAAATTCTTCAATATTCACAAAAGTTTAAAAATTTGGGTAAACTTTTCTCATGTGACGCAATTTTCTCATCTAACCCAATAGCGGGTCTTTGGTTTTGCACTCAAGTTACACATGTTAAATTCAGAAATACCCCAAAATTTGGTGCAAGAAAACTTTTCTTAAAGTTCTGGTTTGTGGTTGGTTAAGGGCTCGGGGGGGGGGGGTATGTTTATGGAACGGGAGACAATTGTTGAGGATGTTTTTGTGTTATTATTGGTCAATCTGGGATATGTTCATGGTGAACGTGTTTACCAGTTCTGGCTCATGAACTCACGTTCTGGAGCACTTGGGTATACATGTTGTGTTCGAATTGTTATGTTGTCAATAGTTTATGTTTCAGCAGGTGGCAGACAAAAGGTAAATCTTTTCTTTGACAAGGAAAACTAGTTTTGGAAATTTTTTAATATAATTATGAAAACTTTCAAATTTCATACCAGTACAATTATTTCAAGAATAAACCGTACAACGCATGGTAGGATGAAGTCCTCGGAAAGATGAGCTGTAACAACATCACGGTTATGACCTCAGCAAAACCAGATGGTATGATACGGGAGGGAATATTTTCTCAGCTAATCTAAGCAAGTAATCTATCAATACAGGACGTGGGTATAATTATCACCAAAGACACTAGTTATATTCGTAGTTACTGCTCATCAGTAATCAAGAGAATAATACATACCTGCGCCCAATTGAAAAAGTAGATATTGAAACGAAGCATAAATTTTATGCAGGACTGCATAAAATGTTCGAATTCAACCCCTAGAAAATCTCTTCGTCCTCGAAACTCATATAAATAAATAATGAGATTAGTGACGAAACTTCTGTTACCTCGGTAGCATAATTACCAAATCTTGTGATGTATAAAATTATGTCAAGACGTGGAACTCTACCGAACTATCAGAACGAGTTAAACTTTGGGTCGTTAAGACCAAAGTATAATCACTGCTGTCCTATATTTGTGAGACGTCCAAATTTAAGAAATGCAGAACGCACTACATATAAACGAAGACTTTCCGGATTAGTATCTATGACGAAATCAAAAGAAAAAAATATTGAAAAGTTGACTCTCGAGTTAACCAGAAGGAAATAATCAATGGGGAAAAGCAAAAAGTCCGTTGCGGAGAAATATTTTGATAAAAGCCTTTTCAATTGACTGAACGTTCTTGGAGTGAGCTACATAAAGATATATTCTGGAATTTATTTAAGTGCGAATGTAAAGTAAACACTAACGAGCTGCTCGCAAAGAATTTGATATTTTATATAGGATTTACTGTATTCCCTGTAAGATATTATGGACATAATAGAGCCAAATTATTATGTAATATGCGAGGATAAAAATCATGTTTTCGCGATAGGAATACTGATAAAAATACACCCATAACGGATGAGTAGTAACAAGTGGAAAAATATGTTGCTTGAAAATCACTGACTTTTGAAAATCTAGCGCCATAAATTTTGCTTACGAATCATTTTTCGATTAAATTTGGATGTCTCATTGGAGAAGCACCTACAAGTAATATGCCCTTCCCAACACACTAGACGACAGTCCAACAGCAACTACAACATTTTAAAGAGGATATTGCTAAATTAAAAACTTCGACAGAAAAATCGTCGTTGAGCCACCATCAGCGTATTCAGGACTTTGGCAGAGGCTCCTGATCAGTAATTAAGTGACAGCCGACCTTCAGATAGTAACACTGGTTTCAGCCAGATGAACCATCAGATAGATGATCGGTGCTTATGATTAGTCTATTTCCTGTTAGGTGTCGCTTTTGATGTATTATTTTCGATTGTTATGTTTTTACAGGTTTGACAGGTAGAAACAATTGACTCGATAATTTGATAAAACTAAAACTGTTTTTTGATTATAAAATACTATATTATTGGTCACTGTAGAGTGGTGTTTCAGTATGCCATAATTAAGGACGTCCTGCCACATGGTATATACTGCTTGGGGATAAACATTCCATGAAAGAGATATCGATTTGGTATTGAATATTGATGTGACCATCCGGAAGGTTTAAACTGAAAAAGGACCAAAAGACTCAAGAAATATTTTTTAAGAAATGCACTCAAAGCCGGGCGAAAGCTTATTCATCATTATGACGATGGAATGAAACATGGACTACTGTCATCAGACAATCCCAGTTTGACAATAAACCAAAAAGGGTGAAGTGCGCACGGAGCTTTGGTAAGAAAATAATTACCTAATTTTTTAGAGGAACGGGTGATGTTACCACGATTCTACTGTAATTGAACTAATAATAAACACTTCATAAATGTCGGAGAAAGGATATGAAACTTTTTTTTCTGAGATGAATGTTGAATGATTTGCTAAAGGACTGGTGCATGCATATGCAGAAGTGTGTAGAAAATGATGAATAAGTAAGAATAAGAAAGATTATTTAAGAAAATAATAAAACACGTAAATGCTAGTACTTAACTAATAAGTATTACATGAGTGAACTATGTTTCAAAGTCATTATTGTAGATATTACTTCGACGAACAACCTCTCAATGAAATCAACGAAGTCTTTCGAAAATATGATTTGGAGCCTGGAGCATTCCAGGTTTACCATATAGAGCTGTAGCATTTGAGTAAATGTGAAGTATAAATTAATAAGTTAAAAAGGAAATCGTTTTTCTACACAGGGAGTATGGTGGGTCAATTTGAAATAACATTGACAACATTTCGGCTATTGTGAGTTTTGTAAATATCTCTTATGATCAGAATAGAAAAGTGTTACTACATCTAGTAACACCTGATTTCTAACACCATGCTCGATATAAATGAAGAAAAATTACTTATAAATAACAAACAACGAAAGGTCGATGTAAATGATGTCACCGATTGAGGAACTCACTTAATGGCGGTAATTCGTCCTCATGTTATAAGAATTAAATAGTCACCTTGTTACGCACTCTAACTGCGCGCAATCGCTACCCCGGCTAGTGATGGAGAAGTGGTGGGACTTAAACACCTTTGGGCGCCACGTGGTTATTAGAGTCCACGAACTCGAGAATAGGATAAGAAAATACACAAATTCCTCACACCAATAAAAACGTAATAATTCGTAATCCAGAGCAAACAAATGTAATCGAGGCTAATTGCAAATCAAATTATTCCACAAAAAAAAATTAAAAGAAAACAACAAAAGCTTTCACCGGCAGGGCAAGATAGCGCGAACCACTGATTGCTTACGAACCGCAAAATTGACATATTTGATATATGTATATATATATGATATGATATGATATGATATGATATGATATATATGATCCCAGCTCAATCTCCCCTTGAACACGTTCTTAAACTTATATCCAACTGCCTTTTTCCTTAATTTTCTTCACTACTAAATCTTTTCCTCTGATTCCTTTCTTTTCTGACTTTCCACTTTTTAACTATTATCTTCTATAACTCTTATTTTTTTTAACTCTTACTTTCTTTGAGACCGATACTTCTTTTTTCACTGGTTCATCCGGAATGGCTGACCGCTTCACCTACCAAAGCTTCTCCAAAAAAATAACACCCCTATTTCTAGCAGCTTCCTGCATTTTATTGCATTACAATTGTTATCGCAAGTGGCCTAAATAATTGGCTCAGTTCGAAAAATAATTTTGAATGGCTTTTAAATTTTCAAATATTTTCTGATCAGAAGGGCTTTATACAATATAATTCTTTGGGCTACGGTCGGGACATTTTTTTTTTTGCTATTCCGGCCGGTTAATTGAAGTTCAGCAAGTAGAGTTGTCGCTTTCATATTAGTGATAATTTATATTTACGTAATATTTTAATACTGATTCTACATATATCGAAGATAAATACCACCTTCCTTTTTTTTTTTTTGTCTTCTAGACCTGAACTTCGCGCAGTGCGCAGTACCCTACCTGCCTAACATCATCTTAACAGTGGTAAGTAAATCTTAATTTAATAATTTAAAAATTTGAAATTCAACTTACACTACTTAATTCTAATTACAGGTGTGCTAAATCCAACGGCGATTAAGATACATTTCCCAAAACAACGCGGAGGGATTTAAATCAACTTAACCCTTTAAGATTACGGGGAGCCTTCTCAATTTGCTTCGAAGGAGAGGTCTCCATCCAACGTGCAGGTGTAGTATATGTGGCTAGATGCATATTAAATGTCATTCATATCGCTATCCGTGTCAGGAGCAATGAGTATCGCAGTATTTTGTTAAATGTCATCTTTAGAATCCGAATTGAAGCACGCATCTTCTAGGAAGTGCCCATAGGTGCATAAAGGTACTTTCTATTATTTCCCATTACAACCTGTAAATAAAATTAAAATCCCTTGCAGAATCAATGAAATTGGCAACTGTTGCACATCACGGGACAACACATCAAGGTACATAACATTCGATTCCACTATTTCAATATTTTTAATATTTCTTTTCCTTTCAGGTCAGCACACCTTTTTTTTGTTTTTATGATTTCGACACATAACAACCTATGCGGTCCTTGGCTAAAACAAATCAAGAACAAACCGAGGCTTATATTCAAAAAATCCGGCGGCTTTCCTATCTTGGAATATCTGGTATATATCGTATAGCAGCCATGGAAGTGTCATTAAACCTTCCTTCTCTACATTCGCAGGTAAATATGGAAGCAATTTCTAGTGCTACCAGAGTAGACCGCAAAGGAGAAGGAGTTCAAGCAATTTAATCTAGTTGATTATTAAAGTATCTAAAAACAGATACGCTTCGACTAAAGCTGGATTTATAAAACCTTTCGGAAAGGTTTTGGGAGATCAGCAACAATTGCATTCCACTACACCGTCCTTCGTATAACATACATATGGTGCGGTATAGAGACGGTTCAAGAACAAACACAGGAATCGGATTAGATGTATACGGGCGCAGGTACCAAAGGCCCTGGGCTCTGCACCTACCGTTTTCCAAGCTGAAGTATTAGCCATTGGCGAATGTGCTAATACCTGTATTAAAAGAGGCATAAGTCAAGAATATTCTGAGAGTGTCTTCAAACCCTTAAAAATTTCTTGAGGAGAGCCATGACATGAGGGCCATAAAGGCAATGAACTTGCTGACTTCCTAGTCAAAAGAGGAGGGGAAAGTCTCTTTGTCGGACCAGAATCATTTTGTTCCACTTTAAAATGTTACCTCAAAGCTACTCTAAGTAGCTGGGAGAACAAACAAGAATCCCTTTATTGGAAAAAACTACAAGGGCTTCGTCATACAAAAAAGTATTTCGATACCTCTGGCAGAAAAACCAAAGCACCCCTAAACCTTGGGAATACAGAAATAAATATGATCACAGAAGGTGGGTGAGATTTCATTATGCCACTTCTGTCAAAATCCCCATTAAACCTCACAGCTCTCTCTGTACAATTGCGAAACATTGGCCAAGATACTACACCTCTAACATGCTTTTCTCAATCCAGAATATTTTTGGTCATTATTAACAGTCTAAACCTAGAAAGGGAGTAAAATGAACGCGGACTCACAATAGTTCTTTCAGGTCGCAGTGTTAAAGAATAAATCAGTTTTGTTCGGTCCATCACTGAACTATAAATCCCTCGATGCTTCCAACCTTATTATTTTATACAAATAAACATAAAAATACACATAGAATCGATTCAAAAGGAATAAAATTCAACACTTATCTAATAACTAAATCTCCTCTGGCCTCTGATTTCCTCCTATAAACAGCACAAAAGTCAATCGATGATATTCACAAGCTAATAGGATCAAATCATTATTAGAAACTAATCAATATCAAATAAATAACATAAAAATTACTTAAAATTCACGAACCTCCGTGTATTTACATTTGCACCATCAATCATCACATTGACATTACGTTAATCAAAGCTTTTTCGCCGCAGCAATTGCCACAGGCGGTACCACGGCAACACCATGAGAAGTACAGCACACGACTGCACTCGGCATCTATAAAAAGGTGGCGAGCCATAGTAAAATCATCCATTTTTAAATCAGAGTTGATCTGAACAAGTCTTAAGCCTTGAAATATGAAGCCTGAATTCCAATATAGAAGTAATTTCTAAATTTATAGCTTGATGTTGAGTCAATCGTAAAACAGAAGTCCATTCTGGCTATCCAAATATTTGAGGTTAACTCAATCTTTATACAGAAGTTGATTCTAGATTCATTAAAATTGAGGTTTACTCAAATTATTACCTATAGGAGTTGATACTAAATAATATACAGATTGAGGTTTCGAGTAGTTATTCTAAGTATTGCACAAAGTGAGGTTAACTCAAGCAATTTTACATAGGAGTTAATCCTTAACAAATCAGAATCTAGGCAAACTTTATACAAAGGTTAGTCCAGGTCTATTACTAGAGGTTAACTCTGCGATAATAAATACAAAAGTTAATTCTGACAGAATTGGAAATTATGCAATCTCACACGCAGCAGAAACCCATAAGAGCACACGACAAAACGTCAAAAGTGCTACAATATCCACTCCCACACGTAGCAGCATTAAAATTCGCTGTACTCATAAAAGGTTAAAAGACAAAACGTCATACACATTGCTACAGTCCCATACGCAGCAGCATTCGAATTTGCTGTACCTAAAGGTACGCACACGACAAACGTCACAAATGCTACTACTTCCATACCCTCACGCTACATCGCACCAAAAAATTGCACGCTTTCAAGGCAAATTAAATTTACACATATTCTTCTTCTTTACAGGAGTAAGGAAAAGGCAAAAACGGGACATGGGACCGCAGCTACACTGCCAATTTTTAAATGAAGTTTTTTATTGAAATTATTATCGATTAAATGTTATTGAATTTGTTGAATTTTAAATAGTATTAAGTCTGAATTAAACTTGTGATATTAGATGTAAGAAAAACTGGATTAAGCACAAAAATAAAAAAAAATATATTTTTGAACTGACCAAACTGAGTCGTCTATTAAAACCGGCAGCCGTCCTCAGGTACACTAGCAGACAGAATTTTCAAATTTAGTTCAATCAATGAAAGAGTTCTTGACTATGTCCACCTGGGATACCAGTCCGCACACGTTCCCATTTTAACTTAATATCGACACTTTTTTTCGACCTAGGGTTCTAGAGTGAGGATTAACGAACATTATAGTTGTATAAATTGCATATTAGGATTGGCTATTGCAATAACACAGTAACACTGAAGAGAAATACACATGTAAGCAAAACCAGTTGGAGGAAAACACAAACAAATTGGTCCTGTTCTGATCGACTTAAGATATTTTTAAAATTTTGTTGATGTGACACTTTGTACGGGCACCGACTAAAATTCTAATTAATTCCACTTTGGCTACAAGCGACAAATAAATCCAGGACCAAGTATGATAGTTAGGGAGCTGGCGAACAAAATTTCAATACGATCTGTTCATGTGGCAGAAGTTCATAATAGTAATAATTGTACCCTAAATAACATTAAACATCACGTCTGCCTGCACGTTAGCGCTGCGTTGTTAATTGACAGCGCTTTGTAATTGTTTAAAAAACCGGAGCACTATATCATTTGTTCATGTCTGCTTCTTGGACTTTTTTTATTTCAACAACACTATATGAAATGTACACTGAGCAGAGATGAATTTTTAGATCGAGAACATTGTAAAACGACGAGAAAACCACATCTGCCGGCATATTGCTTCTGCAATAAGCATTTACAGCGTTTCAAAAATTGAAAAAAAAAAACAGGCTACAAAATCATCTGTTCATGTCTGCCCCTGTGACTGATGCTCAAAGTCCTTCTAAAAACAACAAAAATCTACGAGGCAGACGTCTCAGCCGCTGATTTTTTCAAGGCTAAGCTGTCGGCCGAAACGGTCGAAATCTTTCTATTTCTCATCCCATACTTTTTTAGTATTGTGTGTGTGTGTGATGTGCCCATACATATACGATATATTATTCCCTCTCGCTCATAGGAAAGGTCACTCCCACTGTATACCAAATCTGTTCGCCACGGTTTGTCCGTTAAAATTGGGGTGTCAGTTCTCTTTCGAAATATAAAAATTGAAATAAATGAAAAAAAATTGAATAATCATGATGTTAATGATAATAATAATTAATAAAAAAAACACTAATATCATTAATCTGTCATATCAAAGTATTACGTACATAATTTTTACTTCACTTCCTAAACTTTTAGAAAATCGTACAGCTCAACATCAGAAGGCTGCACGTCTGCTAATATTTTTTCGGGTATCCAAGGGTTATTGTGAACTGAATTGACGCAAGCGGGACCATGAACAAATGATTTAGTATAGTTTTTTTTTCAACACGTTCATGTCCACTTGCCGCGAAAACGCAGAGTTCTGGACGTCTGCCTATAGTTTTTCAGTACACAAGTAGTATTTGTTATGCGCTAGCTCGAAAGGTAGACGTGAACAGATAATATAGTGCCATTTTTTTTTTTACAAATTTGGAGCGCTGTAAATCGAAAACGCAGCGCCGCCGAACCTCCATCTATAGGACTTAATTTATTCGTATCGATGTCATCTTCAATACCTATCGTTATGAAACATGAACAAATGATTTATCAAAATATTCACCAGCTCCCTAACTATGAGGGGTTGTATCAAATTGGTCGTACGAAATTTAATACTTTCCAAAAGCCATACGAATATTATCGCAGAATTTTTAAGGTTGCTATAGCCACTTTCCTATTTTACTATATTGGAAATGCTGCAAATCGCATTCAATTCATACCTCATCCATAGACACCCTGTAATTATATGGGATTTGAGACACTCACAAAATTCCTATTACCAGAAAAGCATTTCTCATTAAGATCAGAAATTTGAAGTTCGAGAATGCACGTAAAAAGTGGAATCATATTCGTTGCTCTAAATAAGGATAAATCGTAAATAAGTGTTCCAAATAATTAACAACTTCATTGCGCTATTGAAGCACCATTCTTGGACTGATCAATGGAAAATTGTTTTCTGTAATCCAATAACAATAAATAATGTTCATCTTCTTAACAGTCGGCTAAGAACCTCGTTACTTTTATGTGTATATGTGGGGGTGGATTCACATTTGCTAGAGTCCTTCGTTTAGCCATGCACATAACTGCAAATGTTTGTTGTTTCTTATTCCGGTTGATTGCGATATCGATTTCAATCTGCTATTGTACTCCATTGTGCATCCATGCATCCTTTGTGCTATTTGAACATCTTTAAATCTCCTTTTGCACTGTGCCTTTTATCCTGAATGATTCCTGCTGCACTTCCCTGCCGTCGTCTTCTGGATACGTTACACACCGAATAGCTGGAAATGACGTGAATTAGTCCTTACACCATGATCACCATCATCATCGCTGTGCTCTCAAGAGAAGCTTATTGTGATATTGATATAATTGTCTACTCAAATCATAATAATCCAATTACAGATTATGTGATTAGGCGAACATGAGTGGACAATAATGGTCATATAGAAATGAACAAGTGTTCAAAATATCTGACGAACCATATATGTATACATATAAAGATTCGTGGGGGGTCGACGGATTTCAAGTGCTGAAAGCAGTCATAGGATGAGAGATAAATCTTCAACTGTAAACGATGTGCTCCTTAAGGCACTGTGTCCTCGTTCAAATTCACTGCCAGTTCGTAGTGTCCCATGTAATGTTAAGGTTCCCAAAAATCAAGGAACAATTTCCACAAAACGCTGACCAAGCACCCAAGTGAGATATTTTCAATTGATGTCCGATGTTGTCTTCTGCTGCTATATACTTTTCGAAGGGCGAAAAGACCCGGTTCCGGGCAACTATCACACAAATCGATATACATATTCATTTGTTGTTGGTCAGATAGATTCGAGAGATGTGCTGCTAGATACAAGATTATCGCAACACAATGAGAAAATACCATGTGCATGAAGGAGTTTCAGGTTAGCAGATTCGGTTACCTGAGAGGGAGAAAAAGTGGCCTAGAATTCACCTGAATGCTCAATGATAAATGTACTTTCCGTAGTGATTACCAATCAGAGTTTTGCTATCCGAATAGGTAATTGGATGGCTAGAAGTGCCATTGAATGGAATTTGTAGTTGTTAAGAAGAGCACGTTGAATTTTCGATTGGGTTTCTTCTTTATAAATTAATTTATTGCATCCTTGTAGGAGAATTTTAAGGTTAAAAGGTGCTGAATATGCAAAAGCCTACAAGGATAGTGTTAATGGAATTTTTACATTGAAAAACCATGATGCCTTGATGGTACTGCAAATGACAGTATTTAGTAAAATTACTCTTTCCAAATTTTCGTGTGGCTAATGAAGGTTTTCTTTGGTCTTTTTATAACTCTTTACAAAATTAAACTAAATGTGTTTATACTCCGAGGGAAGAATACTAGTTTCATTGCCACTAGGCGTTTCATACACGGTTTTGGAACTGAGCAACCAAAAGCTGTTTATAAGGTAAATTTGGGAGCTGAATCCAAATCAGCAACCCATTTTTTAAAATTGGTTCTAGTTTTTGAAATATTCAATAAATTCATTATTTTACTATTTTTGACCATTAACGGCCATTTATTGAATTGAAAAGTATAAATCAGAAATGAACAGAGGCTGAACTGAGTCGTTTATACTGCTTGGGATCTGTTTCACTCATTAGGGTCCAACAGTAGTCGCTCATCATGCCTTCGTCCCAAAATCCTTGGTATCGCCTTTCGATTTTCGCTATATCTTGATGTAGCCGCACTCCTTGCTCGTCGCTCGTGTCGCCCAAGTTTTGTGGGAAAAAATCAATATGTGAATGCAGAAAATGGATCTTGAGAGACATTCGAGCTCCAATCTTGTGGTAATTTTGCAAAAAATTGTCGACTACTTCTTCGTAATCCGGTGATTTGTGGTTACCGAGAGAGTTGTGAACAACACTTTTAAACGATGCCCATGCTGCTGCTTCATCAGGCGCTAAACATTTTGTGAAGTTTGCATCAGCCATCAGTTTTTGATTATCAGGTCCGACAAATATTCGTTCTTTAATTTTTGCGTATGACAGCTTTGTAAATAACTTGATTAAGTACTGCGATTGAGCGCTTTGACAAACTTCTTAATAAAGCCAAGTTTAGTATGAAGAGGTGGCAATAAAACGTCCTGTGGGTTCACGAGTGGTATAGAGGACACGTTCTGTTGTGTTGGCTCATAATGGGTACGACTCGGCCACACCTTTCTCACATAATGATGATCAACTGCACGGCTGTCCCACAGACATAAAAAAACAGCAGATTGCATCCCAACCAATTGACCAATAACGTGAAAATGAAAAGTACATATTTTCACCAAGTGACCACTTGTACAGATTTGTTCTGTACGCGTTACAAAACAATTTCGGTACCCATGGCTTGTCAGTGTTTACTACAGCAAAACCAAAGTTCCTACTGCAAATACGCATCTTTGAGTGCATTTGTCATGATTTTTCCACGTTTTCCGAGCATATAGCATCCCACTTTGAATCGACTCTGCAACGTTTTCTCTGCATTTTCATACGATCCGAAGCACAATCACAGTACACAAACAAGTTCCAAAAGATGTTCGATGCAACGTGGTCAGCTGATAGCCGTTGTAAGAGCGCAGTACTGCCACCTAGCGCGAACTCGAAAACTAGAACCAGTCTTGATACACTGATTGAAGATCTGAGTTCAGGGCATCAAATAACGTTAAAAATCGTTCTCATCTGCTCGGGTCCAAAAGTTGACCCGAATTTGTAAACTTGTGGGAAGGAATTATGTTTATTTGAAAAATATATATTTGGAAATCTTGGCGAAGACGCGATATTCCCGAATTGGTTGCTTTCAGTGTTTCTGTTTCTTTCTGTTGTAAGCTACTTGTTAGTCGGCGTTCTTAAGAATATCTTCAAAGTTATACTATGAGGACTTTTATAATGCAGATCATATCTACCTGCTACTCCATCGATACCAAGATCCAAAGACATTACTAGAAAGTAGATATAGAACGGATAGTTGTTTAGACAGATACCGGATATGCGGCGGCCGAATATTCGTTTCATTATTTCGTTAGATGTAGTGACCTAAGTGTTCAACCAAAATTGGCTTAAAATGTTGAAAAATCTTGAGCAATAGTAAAACTAAATTTCTTAGATCCGCATTGTATAATAATTTTATTTAGGTATAACCAGTAGCGTATCTGGGGGGTCCACCGCGGGAGGCATTTTTTTTTTATTTCTGTCTATATTATTTAAAAATAAAAACTAATAACATAATAATGTTATAATCAACAGGATCATTTATTATAATAAGTATTTAATTTAACAAAAATGCATGCTGACCCCTTAGTCCTTCTTTAGAGCCATTGTTGTTATTGTAAACATAGCCCCCATATGTCATTGACATCGCCAATATGGAAGAGGAACATATTTGTTATCTCATGGTGGTTGAAGCAAAGTTAACTTAAAACAAGTTAGGAAGTAACAAGAGGTTTCCTTAAGGAAACACTAGAACACTAGGAACACTAGATTGCTTTAAAAAAAACCATACAATTTCTTAGAATTTTTTACAGAAAATATTTCGGCAGACTTTTCATTTACTTTGGTGGTCGACTAGAGTTATTTCCAGTCAAATTTTGCAAAATTTGATTGAATTTTTTGCAAAATTTGATAGTTTCTGTCATTCGTTAGGCGCAGTGTAGAAACTCTTTGGAACATAAGAGGAGATCCGGTGACTGTTGAGAAATACTTTTATTAAACATTTTAAGTGCTTTGGAAAAAATGACATTTCAGGAAGAAAATATGAAAACGATATCAGACGCTGGAATATTACTCAACGCAATAGAGTCCTTTTCTTTTCTCTGCTACCTCCATTTATGGGAATCCATGCTTTTGGAAATCACGCGCCACAATACCTGTAAACAAAGGGTTTAAATATCTATCAATGTGATTTAAAACTGCAGTCTTTACAGATATATTTCATTGTACAAAGGGACACCCCACCCTAGTACGAAAAGCAGTTACAACAGCGTCGAGTTAGAAGAAAAAAAAATTATGAGTGGTGAAAACTCGCGAGACGTGGGGCTATCTTTACAAGAAGAAATGCAAAGAGAAATGTTTTTGTCATTGGATGGAGTTATCCAGGAAATAAAAAAGTATGGTTTGAGCAACTACATGTCCTTGCAGCGAAGTATTCTGGCCTAATACCATCTTATCTTTCAAATAAAAATTTTATATGTCAAATAAATAAAACGGGGAAAGCCTCTTGAACTTTTAATATTTATCCAAAAATATATATTAGAAAACTCTGTTCCCAACACAGAGTGATATTATTAAGAATTTTTTTGACAATAGTCATCAGTATCGCTAGTTGTGAACGGAGCTGTTCCAGATTAAAATTAATTAAAAATTGTCTTCGTTCCACAATGATTGATGTAAGATTACGAAATCTAGGGATACTGTCCATAGAAAGAGAAATAACAAATAATTAAAATTTTGACAATGTCATTATATATAATATAAAAATCAACATAGCTTTTCTCATTGTGTGTACAATCTGTTTAAACAAAATAAATAAATGGTTTTACTCATTTATTGATTTATGTTCAATAATTGTTAATAACCACTCTTGATTTTGATTAAGCTAAAAAGGACGGTAAATTCGGGGTGGTTAATTAACGAAAACATGACAGAGTTTCACAGCTCATTGGTTGTCTCCAGAATTGCAGCTGCAACATGGAGTTTGCTATGAGACCGTTTTCAGGATCTCACATTAGAGATAATATTGCAAAGCAACTGAATATTATCGCAGCGCACTGGGATATTCAGCAAAGCAAGGTACATTTACTCGTTTATGATAGTGGCGCTAACATGGTGAAAGGCGTTCAAGTGGCGGAGTAGGATTCTGCTAGATGTTTCATCCATTCATTTCAAATCGTTGTGAATGCATCATTGAAAGTCCAGCCTGAAGTATTAGAAGTGAAAAACAGGGAATATCTCATATATTGGTAAAATAATATAGATAAGATTTTTACAGCATAAAAGAATATAGATTTGATTTTCCTGAGATACATATGAGTACGGCAGATCAAAATAGCCACAAAAAAGCAGATTCACCATTATAGCATGACGGCGATAAACAAATTCTAAATAAGCTAAATAAAATTATCTATAATTGCTCATTGGCTTATTTGGATGCGACTGTACTATTTTGTCGTCAATATAATATTTCAAGCCATCTCTTCTGTAAAGTAATATTCCCCTATCCAGTTTGAAATTCTCCTCAAGAATTTACAATTTTCCCTCGCCAGCGCGACTTAAACATATTTGCCTACATGAAATTGATGGAAGCACAATTTAAAACACCTCCAGTCGAATAAAAATACTGCGTTAATCTGTCAAAAGAAAAATGTATCCATATGAATAAAATTAATCTAATACATGCTAGCGGTATAACAGTGTTTGTGGGTCGCATAGAAGCACTTTTTCAATTGCATCCCTTAGGTTTAGAACCATTTCTTATTGAGACTAGCTACAATGAAAAGGCTGAACTACAATAGAAGTATACGTAAGTACATTTACTTACGTAAAGCGAACGCGCCCTTTAATTTAACAGGCATTCACAAATTAACTTGAATTCGTGTGAGGGGAACTTTCGTTAAGAATCGCTCAATCCGTAAGAACGCGATGTGTCCAAACAATTAAATTATTACTAAATGACTAAAAGTGCAATGTAAAACTTAAAATGAAATAAAAGTGGTACTGTGAATTAATAGAAAGCACAAATCTTCCATTAAATCAACTTCCATTCGCTAATTTTTTCACTTTTACCACTTTTTAAAATTGAAAACATTAAATATAAAGATAATAACTCTTACGGAATGTGATATATATTTAGGCTAAAAATATCAATTTTTCGTAAGCAAACCTCAGTCTCGTTCAATTTCGTAAAGTTATTTACGTCTATTGTAGTTCAGCCTTAAGTGGTGAACGAGCATCAGAGATATTTGACGTCATAGATAGATTCCTGACAAGTTCGAATGAAATACATATATCTAGTTGGATCGCGTTTGATTGCTGATGGCAGCAGATCTGCAAGCCAACTCCTCAGGCAGTGGTGTCGGTTGCATTGCGTATCATAGACAGAGACCAGACATGTTCGAATGCCGTACTTTTCGTTGCAAGTGTTGGATTACTTGGTTTGTGATTGTTTTGTTCAGAGTGAGGTAATTTTATAAGTGCTTCTCTTCGATAGTTTACAACGAAGGACATATAAACAAGTAAAAAATCTAGAATTGGTCTAAAACCTATTCTTATGATACCCTAGATGAATGCCCGTATAAAATTTCGTATGATCACTGATCTATGCAAGTTTGGTTTTTGATGTGGTTTTTCGCATATACATATTTCTGGAACCGTTGGCCGGACAGAAAAAATTATTATAACCAATTTTATAGGACTTCATATTCTGAAGAAGTTTTTAGTACAATAAAAATGTCTAGGACTGATCGTTTTCACAGTATAGGTAAAAAACCTCAATTTTTATATGGCAATACCAAGAAGGGGTTGCCCCATTTATTCCATTTTTGAAATTTTTGTTGTAATTACCACGAAAACACCATGTACCAAATTTCAGCAAACGAAATTTTGGTATGGCAACCCCACGAAGTAGTTGCCCGATTTGTCTCATTTTCGAACTTAATTTTACTTTTTTTTTAAAGTCTGTGTAGAAAATTTCAGCACTCTAAATACACGCGTTCTCGAGTTATCGTGCGGACAGCCGGACAGACGGACAGACGGACGGACATACAAAAATCAAAATAACTTTTAATATTATGCATGGGTGTCCAATCCATTTTGCTCTATGATCATTATTTCGAGGTGTTACAAACGGAATGACAAACTTTGTATACCCCTTAGATTTCATCTAGGGTATAAAAAGCTTTAAGGAAAATATTCTGAAGAAATTTGTTGTCATAATTTTTTATTTCCTTTCATTTTTATTTGTTTTAATTTAATTATATCGGTAAACATAAGGGAAGAAATGCTTCCATTGCTTCCAAAGACGCCACGCCACTGGTCAATTCAGATTAGGGCTGAGACATGGGGTAGGAGTTCCTCTCCAGTTCTCTTCAACGTTCTCAATGGGGTTTGCTCACAATTTGACGATTCGGTCGCCGATTAGACATCCGTTTTGCCTTCGCGCTAGGCGTTCCATGGCGCTATGAGTACTCACAGGAAATTCCATGTAAATTCCATTAAGAAGTATAGTTCCAGATCAAAATCAAGAAAAGAAGAAGGAGTTTTGTACACTGGCTTCATACGAACATCTCCCTTGATAAGGAAGTGACAATCCATACAGCAGGTTATAGTCCCGGTAAGGGAGAGCTAGAGCGGGTATGGCTAGCAGTTCCGCCCTCACATTCCCCATGATCATCCATATGCCGGGGTACTCACTTTTTTGAGGACTCCGTGTTATGGATATACAGCTTATCCAACTAACTTAGATGTTATTTTGGGGCCACTTAGAGCCATCAGCGTTGCCTAATTTTCTGAAAGAATAGAAATGTTTTTCGTTTGATTACCACAATATCGGCTAACTTCGGTATTCTTGAGATGGCGAAGATCTCAGCCTGGAAGATAATAATGTGCGCTCCAAGTGAATACTCGAACCCAATATCAGGTTGCAAAAAGCAAACAACGACACTGGCTTCCTTAATAGTCGATAGGGAAGGCTCGATAGGGTTCCCTCCTCAGACCACGATTCCATATCAGGAAAAAATTCACAGAGAAGATACACCTAAAACGAAGTTCTGCCAACATCGTATAAAAAAGGATGGGGCCTACGGATTTTCCGATTCAACCCCACTCGCCAATGTGTAATGGGAAGAACTACTCTAGCTGCCTTCACAACATCCAACATACAATCTATACACATCTCCTTTAGTGTTTACTTGAATAGGAAGATCCAGGGATGCCAGGTTAAGTAAGACGTCAAGGATGCTGCTGCCGTGACACACATGGAGCCTGTAATTCCTAGTCAAGCAAACCTCTGCAGGCTCGGCAACTTTCGGATCGCCATCCCCTCTTGCGAGCGATTTATGTGATGAAGGTAAGATGGTTTATCTGAATTAGCTTATATTAGTAGCAAGCTAGAAATTAGTATACAGTAGTATGTTCTAAATAAATACTTCTTTAAAAACAATGATTTCCTCACTATAAAGCCGTACTGCCGTCATCAACATCCATAGAAAGAATTTTCTCAGTCACCAGCTTTACCGAGTGATGCTATAGATATTAAATTATTGCGTATATCCATCTATTCTTTCATATAGAATCATTTCGGGGTAATGTTGGATTAATTCATAATGTCCATATTTTTATAAAAATAGCATTCAATCACAATCCTATTTAGCATAGTATTGTTACCATAAAGTTTCTATTTAAAAATTATCCCTCCATTTAGTTTTCCAAATAGATTCACAATCACCGAATACCCATCCACACAGAATATTTCGATTGGATCAAAAACATTAAATGTTGCCTATATTTCCGAATCGATGGAATATTTTTCTTCAGTCTCCTTCATCAGGCGCTCCTCACACTTATTAGAGGTGTTGGCAAGTTCGAACTCAAAATGCTTAATACCTCTTTTAATCAAATTTATACGAAGAATGTATTTCCTATTATTTAATTACCCGATTACATCCTAACTTCTGGATTTATGAGGATTTAATTTACCGCCTTATTGCACACTTATAACATAATTTTTCCATTTCGTTTCTCTTTCTGGACTGGTTTCACATACTTCCACGTAAATGCCGATCACTTTGCTCCCATCAGATTCCGGCCTCCATGATTCTTCTTCTTATTTTATTCCTACGATCGCGCCCGTCAGCTATTAATCACACAGCAAAAGTAGAAGTGCCCCGTTTGCGCTGCGCCTGCAGCAGCCTACTGCTCTGTGTAGCTGTGACCATAACAACGTCGCTAAGGACTTGAGTGATTGTGTTCCCGGAATCCTTGTTTAACGCTATATTAGATAGGAATTTGCATGTGGGTAATACTATGCCATTGATTGGTTATGAGTCCATTAAATTTAATCTGATACATTTCAACTGGATTTTTGTAAAATTTATAGTGAAAACTATCCAACAATTATCAGAGATGAACATTTTGTTGCAAGTACACTCAAAACACTTCTGTACTTTTAGAGGGCTGCATTCGCTAATGAATATCACATTGAAAATCTACTTTTCCATTTGCTACATCAAATATAGGCCTATACTTCCTCTGTCACATATAATGAGATTTTACCTATTCATACAAATTAAAACGAAGCTCACCTCGTTCATTTATTTTATGGTGCCATAAGAATTGGGGTTGTATTGAAGACATAATGTCAGCTTCTTTGAAACTATGTCATCAAACAGTTTACGATATGACCTCTGCAGGTGGTAAATGAAATGTGAAAAGAATCAAGTTTCTCTCTTAAAATGTAAAAAAAAAATTACGCGACAGCATTTTCCCTTACGTTTCTCACATTTATTATGTAATGCAAAAAAAGAAAAATGTATGAACTTCAAGGTCTAACTAAAAAATTCCTGTCATATTGCATCCTTTTGAAATAATTTTAATGATTTTTTTTCCTCCATATATAAATAGCAGCACGAAGCGGATATTCTTTTTTTTTATATATATATAATTTCCTTACTGGGAATTTTTCTTCCTTATGCACGTGTCATACGTGGATACGTGAAGATGCTAATAGTTCCCCGATGCGACGTTCCTTTTTACCTTTCAGTTCACATTTTTAAGCTAAAAAATCCAGGGGCTTTATAGATTTCTTTAAAAGAAATATATTTTTTGCTTCCTTTGAAAAATCCTGTGAGCAAGTAAATAACTCAATTGAATTCCTTTAATAAACGCCTTTTTTTTCTTTTTCTTTTTTTTTTGTGTGGATTCTTCCCTATCGCCAAAACTGTGAAGGAGCTGTATTATTTTGCAGAGACTTCAGTAAATCTGAAATTCATTTCTGCACGAGTAATATACACGATTGCAGCTCGGCAGTCACGTTTTCACGTAAAGGAAAATTTTCGAATTGAAAAATGATTATCAATCCTGGAAAATAATTTTTAGCTCAGCTTGTGATGGGTGATAACACATGCGGGTGCCAACCATTCTAACAAATCACGTAGCATCAACGTAGACGTTAGAGGATTATTTTCAGCTGTCAGCAAATATTTCGGTCACGTTTGATGGACATTAAAAGGCGCCAACTATAACAAATGTTGCAAAGCAAAGTAAAGATATTCTGAAAGGAGAGAGGGGTAGGTCATGATGAAATGAGAGGGAACGGTATTGGTTGATAATTTTCATGATGAAAACGAGCCTGATTTCATTGATTTATAGGTCAATTTTGCACAGCAACCCTGAAGGATAATTTCTGCTGGATAAATGAAATTCTGCAGTTATTAGTGTTGTTATTAAAAATTTTCAGTGAGGATAAGTCTGTTAGCTGCGCATTGTATGAATTGAAAATGATAATTAATTTTTTTAATTTTACGCTCACAAAATTCAAAATCCATACTCAGTCACTGTAATACACTGCAGAAAAATTCAATTTTGAAATACATTCAACTGCCTCTTCGGAAAAGTTGAAGAAACTGTTTCCTGATTTATCAGAATGGGAGGATTTACATAAAAGCGATAACCCCGAGAATATTGCATATATGTATGTGTGTGTATACTCAATCCTTCCAATAACATCACTTCAGGACTTTAAGGAAATCTACCCGAGGTTAACTGCACTGCAGGACCCCCATGACCACTAGCCGATAATAAACATACGGCAAAAGCAATTAATTCTCCTCCTGTAATTTATTAAATGGGCATTTCGGGCCGTAAATGTGAGAAATATTTTAATTTTTTATCAAAAATATCGACCAATGAAATATTAATGAAAATATTGAATATGAAATTTGTTAACCATTTATGAAAGCTTTATGAGATTCTGACCAGTGTTCGGTGGGTTCCAGTGCAAATATTTAATGTCAGTATTTGTTCCGCATTAAAGTCATGCTGTCCTTCGTGATGCTAATTGCTGCTATTGGACAGTGAAATTGACGTAAATTTTGCGCGCAAATCGATGGCTTATGAAGGAAGAAATCGCCTTTGTGTATACATTGGTAAATATAGTTAAACTTTAATTCCTAATTAATTCAATTAATTAATTCTACTGAGCTATTTACCTTTCGATTTGTATTTGAGTTGACTTAAGGCTTATTAAGTGACGTAATTTTATTTAACTTGTTCGTTGTTATTGCTCCTGTTATTAATCGATAATCTTGTGGGTCACAAGTAACAGTCCAACATGCCAATGTATCTTCGATGAGTAAATAATCGAGCTAAATCAAGAAAAGAAATAATCTTATAATCACCTGCCAGGTAAAGCTACTAAATAATAAAGATTACAAAACCTTTAGACAAAATCGAACAACTGGTCATGGTGGTGATTTTACTATTCTTGATAAGGCTACAGTAAATGCTCGTGTTATCGAGAAGTCAACTATTGTGATGGCTCGCGCTTGAGATTTTTTCGGGTCATGCTCAGGAAAAGATTCTGTTAAGCTTAAAAAGGCTAAGCAGTCAATATAATAATGTTTTTCTTATCGAACTCGGCCCAGCCATTGGTCTGTTCCATGATTTAACAACCGCATTGCCTCTTTAATTGCAGAATGAGATTATTTATTTCACCGTTTGAGACAAAATTGAAACGAGGAAAATGGGAACGCTTTCGTAAGCTACGAATCATAATCTAGCTGTTCGTACCATCAAAGTGCAATCTAAGCTCGATACAAGACTCCCATCTAATGAGTTATGGAAAAACCTTCGGGAAATTGGAAAGTTGGAAAACCTCGCAACAACCAATGCCAACTGGATCCTAATAATTTAGATAGAAGTTTTATTATAAATCCTAGCTCTTCCCATCAAAGTACTCCGCTATCAGCGGCAACTCCGATATCCTCGGCTAGACTGGATGATAGTACTGTTGTATTCAACTTCAGATGTGTCTCTTATTACGAGGTGGTACACGAATGGATGATATTCTACCACCCGTTTGTAAATTGATACAACCTCAGATACTCCCTTATATTACTCATATATTTAACAGTTGTATTTACATCGATCTACCCCTCTCTGTGGAAGTCAGCCTTAGTAGTCACCGTTCCTAAATATGCGCGTACTCTGTCTCCTGACGATTTTCGTCCAATTTAATACGATTCAAAAATATTTGAAAAGCTTCTAAGTACGCAAATTATGATCTATGCATTTGCTGAAAATCTTTTGATGTCATGGCAGTCCGGCTTGTTGGAAAACCATAGTTGTACTACAGCTTTCCTTAAAATCACAGTTGGTCTAAAAATTGATATAGACTCTGACTTGTCCTTCTTTCGTTTCGAAAATATTTCATAAAATTCGAATAAAACTTATTGACTAGAATTGGATTAAGCCAATCAATCTTGCCATTTTAAGAGCTCCATTTGCTAGGGCCCACACGATACAGCAAGCTACACTTTTTTAAATGAGAGACATTCTGGGGGGGGGGGGGCTTACGTGGTACAACTTTCTAGGCTGAAGCACGGGCAGCATACCAATACTAATGCAAGTGAACTGTTACGGCCATTATGAGACTTTGAAATTTCTGACCGGACGGCTGCGATTAAGGTGATAATATAATTATTCAATTCTCATTACGTGCTGTGAGTTTGTAATATATTTATTATTTATATCAATAACTGTAACTTGATTGCGCATGCACACAATTAACCTCGGTAATCATATAAGGAACTACTGCGGACCAGGGGCGCTCCGGGAGGTGGGACGAACGGGATCGGTCCCCCTCCAGAGTGTCAGTTTTCTGAACATAATTTACAAATTACGTATAAAATCTGGTCTGTATATTAGTACAAAGTCCGACAAAATAAAATAAAACCTTTTAGTCTTCAATATCAGTGCTTAAGTATATACACTCAGATGGGTACAGGACGCGACTTTAGAGCCCTATTTTTCCGACTCGTTAGGACTTGGGACACCTAGGCCCCCCCCCCCTAAAGCAAAATCCTGGGTGCGTTACTGCTGCGGAGTAAAATTATTGTGACGAAACGTCTGGGCACAAGTGTGGCATGTGGGTTAATCCTTACAGCTGCATTTCTACTAAGCAGCACTGGTATCTAGTGACATAAAGTTCGGACAAAAATCCTTATGTGAATTTTGAATTCGAAAAATGTAAATCGGAATAGAATCAATTTCATTTAACAAAATATTAAAAAAATATAAAAAGAGGAGATCAGGCATTACTTTTGTGGTTGAAATTTTTGAAAATATCATGGAAATTACAAAATATGTGGAATTTTAGATTATTCGGACAAATATATCTCCAAAAACTGAAAAAACTTGTTTTCCTTATTTTTTAATCGTCAAGGGCATTGTCGAAGCCCACTCTATACATTTTTGAATATTCATATTAGACAGGTTTATCAATGTGATTTGAATGTGAAAACATTTAATTTTTTGTTTACTCTTTTCGAAACCGAAATTTCAATGTGGCTCAGATTCAGCTTTGGAAGCTCTTAAAACTGAATTTTACAAAACATTCGTATTTATAACTTATTGGCAGCATAACTCATCAGGAAGAATTTGTAGATCATGACAGTGATGAGCGTCCGATGGGGTTCGAAACAATAACTTTTCGAGTTTTTTCGAGTTAAGGTCGATGCACACTTACCGGTATAGCAAGAGCCTGGATAGACAGGAATCGCCCGGCAGCGGCATTTTTCGTGCACTTATAATGACATAAAACGGAAAGGAAACTTTCAATTTTCTCGTGATGTCTGAAAACTATAGAAAAATGATCCCATGTTAACTTCGCACCCAGACCAGCAACCGACAAATGCCGGTCTGGTTTCTAGCCACCGATAGCGACCGATAATGAAGCTTCCGTTATGTGCCGGTATCTGTCGGTGCCGGTTGATGTGAATTAGCTAACATGATTTCATATAAAAATATTTTGTCTGTCTGTGCCGTTTCGTGCTGTGCCGGTAAGTGTGCATCGAGCTTTATGTGCCAATTAGTCAATACAATGCAGGTCTGAATTCGAGCTCCGAATGAAGACTCGAATTATAAAAATTTTATTATATATAATATCACCAAGTGGTAATTAATTAAAGACATGTGCGTGCTAACAAACTATTTCTATGCAACCACAAGAATGTTTTTGCGGGAGGATAATATAGCAATCATGTTGCCGGTACACGCGGATTTTTATAGTATAGAACCAAAGTGATCCAACCGGAAATCTGAAAATAAAATATTTAAAATAGAATGAGTTAGATTAGTTAATAAATTATGCATAAAATGCACATTATTTAACAAACTAAACCTTTAATAAAGTAGATAAAACTTCTGATGAGCCCCATGGCGGGGGTGAAACTAGTAAAGTATAGCCCAGTAGGAGCCTGCACGGCATACCCCTTATAAAAATGTTTTGTTTAATGTTGCTGTTTATTTCTTGCTCTCCTGTTACGCGGGACGGCGAATAATCGAATTAATAAAAATGTAAAGAAGAATATGTAGAGTAGTTTTTGAAAGATATTTTTAATAATTTGCGATTTTTAATGGATTTTAGTATACAATGAATAATAATATTGTGCATTGTACATCGATAAATAATTTGTAACAGTTATTGTGCAATTTTCAACCAAAAGGTTAACAACTTCTTTGCAGGTTTATACGATGTTTTATTGAAGGAAAATTTTTACAATTTTCAACAATAACAACAATAAAAAAAAAACAAAAAAAATCCTTTGAGAAATGTTCTTCGGATAAGGGCACTACTCTAACATGAGTTTCAAAAAATAGATTGAGCTGGGAATAGGAACCAAAGACGTGAAAGTTAAGGGACTATGACTCAAACAGTAATTAGTACACAACAAGGGACCATGACTCAAACAATATTTAGTACACACCTTAGACAACACACGTGCTACACATCATCCGCACCACGAAATGAAGAAAATCCTTAGTGCCACACTAAAGTATCACGGTGGATAAACTAGCCAATAACAAAAAAGCATGAACTAGCATTTTTTGCAATTTTTAACATTTTTTTTTGCAATGTTTTTGCAATTTTTTTCGCAATTTTTAACAATCTGGGTATACCCGGTATAGGCAAACAAAAGTAGAAATTTTCCTGCCAGTAAACAAGTTCATTACGGTTTTGTAATGACCTTTTGTGATCCAGTTAAATTTACTTTTCTACGGCATTAGTTAACATAGCCCTTAAATGTCAGAAATTCATAATTAATGAAAATTTGATCCTAATCTCTCCACAAAACGTCTCCAATTCCACAACTTTTAACAACAACTTGCGGCCCTCCTTCTTAAAATTTATATGCTATAGCATCATTTAATCTCCTTTTAAAATTTCACAAATTGACAATTACCTTGCCAACCAATAATAAAGCATCATTTTATCACCAACGAGGGATATCAATAAATAATTCAATCCACTTCGTAGAGTTAGTTATTTCGCCCGGGGCAACGTAATGGGTGGGAGGTGTCACATCTCTATTCAGCTGAAATAAAAAAAAAAAATGTTTTCGTTATTTATGAGGAAACACTTTGCAATAATAAAAAAAAATAATAAAAATAAAAAAAATGTGAAGAAGACTGAATGATGGAAGTACATCTTCGCCTACTCACAAATCTACAAACAAATTCTTCCACGTACCAAATAGCGATCATATCTTGGAAGGTCGACTATTCCACGCTTCCGTCTTCGGTACCAGCTTCACTTATAAGGAGGGAGTCGGCATCAAGTAAAACGCGGCAGAGTTCATAAATTAGAGTAAATATGTGTATAAAATAGGGGGAGGGTAAAAAATGATAAAGTGCTGATGAGGTGAAAAAAGATACGCTCGCCACCCAAAGTAAGAGAGAGAGAGAGAGAGAAGAACGCTTGGGCCTGAGGGTTGTTCCAACCAGATCCAGATGTACCCCGTCCACGAATATTCAATTAAAGTGGCATTAAAGGCTGAACACTTGTAAGCTGTTTCCAAGTTGAAAAGTTTCCCCCTTACTATGATCTAGGTAGGTATATATGGTCCCGGAATATATCTCAAGTGCGGCAAGCAGCTACTTTTGGGGATTGATTTAGATCTACAGAGTTGGGTTACAATTGGATACCAGAAAAGGATTAGAAGTTCTCCTGCAACTCGTCATTATATTGTAACACCGTGCCACCATCATGACATCTCGGAAACAAACTTCTGATTTCTGGCTTTATGGATTCATACCTTCTTCATATGCATAGGGTCTTCCGTACAGGAAGTTGAAACTTCACACCACCCACAAACTTAGAATGGATGTGAATTTATCCGCAAACATATCCAGGTTAATGACATGGGATTAATTTAGTGCTGCGTAAACACAGGCGGCGAATATAATTATGTCACGCTGAGGTATCATATTATAACGGGTACGGTGCGATGGTGTACTGTCACCGCCTGAGACGGATTATAATTTTGTCTCCAAATTATACCTCGCAGGATAAAATATTGTAATGGGACTGAGGAGCTTCGGCACCGGTCGGTTCGCCTGTAGATACATAGTGCGCTCACTTTTGAAAGCTTTCTCACAGATTTTGCGCACAAACAAGGTATAAGAGATTTTCGCGGAGAATAAAAATAAATTCTGTACATTCCTGAAATAGTTCCGTCAAAATCTCAGCTCATTTTAAGAATCACGGCAAGGAAAATAAATAGAGAGCTGGGAATGAAAACGCTTAGTGAATACCCAAGGAGAATGTACCTCGGTCATAAGCATATGAATCTGGTTGAGTTGAAATTTAATAAAATTTTATATTTTAAATTGAACACATTTGATTCGAATACAGATTGAATTCGAGAAAACAGAAGGTATTGTGTGTGTCCATTCACTCCTTAAAATTACTCCTGAGAAGGGTTTTGTAATTTTTCCAGGAATATTTTGAACTTTCCTTGAAAAACAGAAAAGAATTTTGCTGGATTTCCTATGTTGCTAGTCTAAGAAGTTGATACTAAGAAGCTAATGAATTGAACGTAATCCGATTAATTTCTGGGTGAATAATTCTTTATGAGGTGAACTAAGACGAAGGTCTCACAAATTAATCAATGTTTTTTGTTTTTTGTCATCATAACGATTTTTTGTTTGTTATGTAAGTAATATAAAACTCCATAATTGGCTTCTGCTAGAAAATACCTAGTTTGTTTTATATCTTTTTAATAAGTTTAATCAAAAGAATCAAATCCTTTTTCTGTTAATATTTTGTAAACTTTTGCATTTCTGTGGCGACATGACAAACCGATACGAGCTACCTTGGACCACATTACATTTGTAGGGTTTGCGCTATGCACAGAGAAAAGCCACTTTGCGAACTAAAAAGATTGTGAAGGCTCGATTTTAAGATAGGAAAATAAAAATAAAGAAAAATATTCTGATTTCACTTTTAACATCCTGATTATAACGTTTTTATTTTTTATATTATCATTAAAAAACAGAAATGTAATAAAGAAAGCAGTAGTAGTGCATCAAGCAACATAAGGCGTTTAATTGATTGCTCGTTAAAAAAGACATATGTTCATGCCAGTCCTCACTGGAGATCCAGATATTCTTCTCTTTTCAGGTGCTCCCTTTTGTGGCGGCTCCCGTTCAAGCAGAGCAGCAGCGTTACTACAAACTTGAGTATAATAGCGGCTTCTGTAAAATTCAAAGCCTCATCGAAACCGCAACAGGTAATGGGCAACGATAATCAGCTCAGTCTTTCGCTGACTGTTCACGGAAGATCATAGGACTGGAACAACTAGTCCTCACGTGAAGACATTGTCGATTCGGCTTGGCTAGTTCAAAAAAGGATCAACTGGCCCTTAACGCTATTCACAGGCTCGCTAACATCTTCCAAACACATTTGACGAAGAGAGCGGGTCTTCTATCCTGACTGAGATTCACTCACAATACCTCCAGGGCTAAACACTAAATTCTAATTGTTATCCCTGCACAGGTTGCATTCAGACATCAGAATGAAATTACTTTTCTAGCCTTCAAACCAAATACTTATAGTTATTGACAGTAAGAGTCAATTCAATTTAGGCCAGTCCGAAAAAAAAATTAGGGAGTTTGGATTTCTTCTTACCGGCTCGACTTTAGGGCTAGATTGGTCCTTGCTACCCCATCCTCCAATTGCTGTTCGAAGGAAAAGAAAAATAGATGTAAAATGAGGAGAAAATAGTATGGCCATTATGAAAGGAAGATACATTAGCAATTGACCGAATCGTAATTGATGATACTCGGATGGCTGCAAGTCAAACCACTGAGTACTTTGAATGAGGATAGTTGCACCTCCTGGATCCTTGCTAATACCTTAGAAATTCAAATTCAGCGACTTCGTGAACTATGGAAAATCAATATGAAGCTATTTTTTTGTGAATAAAACTTACTAAAAAGGCAATGTAGCCCTATTAATTAACATACAAAAGATCACCCAATTAAAGGGTTACAGTTGATAATCTTAAAAACTTCTTTAGTTATGACATTGTATTTCTTACAAAACCAAAGCAATGCGAAGCAGTTTTGGAAATAAAAGCGTTTTAAATAAAGGAAATCATCAAAAATGTTGACTTTTACTGATCATTTTTTCTGAGTCCTGGAGAATTCAAAAGTGATCTGTACGACAATGAATGGAAGAATGTGTATCTTCTTTCAACGTGTAATGAATTCAGGAAATATGGTATATCCATTTTTTTTTTTAATTTATCAAAATACGTGCACAGTGACGCCACTCATAAATCCTGTATACATCTCCCTCTACCAGTAAATACTTATGATCAGCATATGAAGATCTATCAATGGATGCTCAATTGATCGCTTTAACCGAATCATAAAGGTGTGATCACTCATTTTTTTTCACTATGAGCTCTCATGCAGCGAATTCTTATTTTAGGTATATGCAATCTGAGATCAATCGTACATCGTTTTTAACATTTTGTGGCATTTTTCTTGGTAGTTGTAGATACACTTCAGATACAATATTTTGTAATTTATGTACATTATAAAAACAAAGAGCACTTAACTAATTATTACCTTGTTATTATCTTTAAAAAATCGTACTTTCGGACGGCGGCGGGTGGGTTGTTACATAAATATTTTCACTTGTATTGGGCGTCGCAGTGTTATAATTAGAGTTCGTAAACTTTTCAAATCTATTTTGATTTAATTATTGTTACAAAAAAATGAAAAAAAAACAAATGCAAAAACCCCACTAATAATCTCAGCAAAGTAGCGATAATGAGAAAAAAAGGAATCTAACCAACCATAGAAAAAAACAAGCACGAATGGGTCCAAATCTCTTTCCGGTAGCCTTCTTTATATAAAAATCCCTCTAATTTCTAGCTTTTTTGTGAAAGGATGTTAAGAATGCATGAAATTTTTCATTTCCTAAATACCGTCACGGTTTTCTGTTTTTAATTTTTTATGCACTTTTAAATTTTGAGTTACCTCAACATGCTACCGAAGCTGCTAATTTTACATATCAAGGCTTCATATTTGGGAGTTTCCAGCCCATATTGCCACAAGGCATTCCAATCCGAGTTTTTGGAAGACCAGTTGAAATAATCAATTTTTTTGTTCAACTTTTATTTATTAATTTCTTTTTATTTTTACTTTTTTAATAATCTCCAGCTTTTTCTTTCCATGTTAAAAAAGTGTTCTTAGAATTTACGTTAAAAACTCTCTTTATTGACAGTTGCTCTCAAAGTTGATTAATTTCTCAAAGGTGAATTTAAGAAAACTGCCTATCGAAAAATTCACTTTCATAACCCTGATGACCTTTTTGAGGCCATTCCCTTTAACTCGTACACGAATTTGGCTGTCTATTAATTTATATATTTCTTTTTTACTATTTTCGACACTATCGTAGATCCACTTTTCGTCATCACAGCGATCTGAAATTTGTCACACAGGTTCCTGTGGCGTGACAATTGAACCTATCAAAATTTGAACCGGAAATTTCCATGGAAAACCCGGAAAATCGGGAAAAATCATTTGAAAATTTGGTACAAATTTGATTAGTGATAAATCGGTTTCAGGAAAAATGCAGAGTTTTCCGAATTTTCCGGAATTTTTCGACTTTTCCGGAAAATTTTTCGTTAAAAAAGTGTTCTAAGTTATGCAGGATCAAGTTGCCTATCAACTGGCATCATTACTTTCTCTCCGACAATGGTGAAAACTTGCAGACAAAATCGAGGAAAATTCACGTAAAACGCTTTTCCGGAGCTTTTCCGACCAAGGAAGCGTTTGAGTGTTTTGCAACCTAAGACAAAGTTGTAGAGCGAAATGAGTTGCATAAAGATGCTTTTGTGGAAAATTCCATCGAAAACTCGGAAAAGCGGAAAAATCATCTGACAAATTTTCATCGATATAATTAGTGATAAATCTGTTTCAGGAAAAGTGCAGAATTTTCCAATTTTTCTGGAATTTCCGGAATTTTTCGACTTTTCCGGAAATTTTGCGACAAAAAACTTTTATAAGCTATGCGGAATCATTTTTTTCCATCCTACTGGCATCAATACTTTCTCTTCAACAATCATGAAAACTTGCAGGAAAAATCGAGAAAAATTCATGTAAATTTTGAAAAAAATTCATAGTAATAGGAAAACTCTGTGGAAAATATGGAAAATCGGGAAAAGTCAGTAAATCAGTGTCTTTTCAGCCGTCGTAAAATTGTTTTAAAATATCTCCACGCAGCACCTAATAACAATTTAGTTAATGTGAAAAAGGCAAAAAATAAAATAAGTAAAAAACGAGTTTTCAAACAAAACTGAGGCCAAGAAGAAAATAAACTTATCTTCACACACAGAGGTGGATTTTATTCGCTGACAATCACCGATATATTTCAGTTAGATCAATCAGAGGTAATAAGTGATTTGATTCATGAAGAGAAAGAATATTCAAGAGAAATGTCCCAATCAAAAAATCTGAGTCCACCTCTGTGTGTGAAGAAAAGTTTATTTTCTACTTTTTCATGCGGCTTGGCCTCAGTTTTGTTTGAAAACTCGTTTTTTACTTATTTTATTACACATAAGGCTTCATATTTCCATTTTTTTGTTCAACTTTCATTTATTAATTTCTTTTTATTTTTACTTTTTGAATAATCTCCAGCTTTTTCTTTCCATGTTAAAAAAGTGTTCTTTTGGAATTTACGTTAAAAACTCTCTTTATTGAAAGTTGCTCTCAAAATTGTTTAATTTCTCAAAGGTGAACTTAGAAAACGTCTATCGAAAAATTAACTTTCATAACCCTGATGACCTTTTTATAACCTAGATGAAATCTAGAGGTTTACTAAGTTTGTCATTCCGTTTGTAACACCTCGAAATAATGATCGTAGAGCAAAATGGATTGGACACCCTCGCATAATATTAAAAGTTATTTTCATTTTTGCATGTTCGTCCGTCGGTAGGTCTGTCGTCTGTCCATCTTCCATCCATCTTGCACACCGGCTTTTAAAAAAAAAGTAAATTCAAGTTCGTAAAAGGACGAAGAATTGCCATACAAATATTTCGTTTTTCACTATATATTTGGTTAGTGCCTGAGAACGCGTCAAAGTAGAGAGCTGAAATTTTGGGCACAGTGTTTCCATAAAAATAGTAAATATAATTTCGAAAATGGACGAAATTTGGCAACCTCTTCTTTATGTTGCCATATAAAAATTTTATACGTAAATTATATAAACGATCTGTCCAAGACGTTTTTACTGCACTGAAAAGTTCTTTAGAATATGAAATCCTATGAAATTGGTTATAGTTTTTCTACTGTTCGCCGAACAATTCTAGAAATCTAGAAATATATTTGAAAAACCACGTGAACAGTCAAAGTTGTACAGAGAGGTGACCATAGGAAATTATATACGGGCATTCATCTAGGGTATCATAAGAATTGGTATTAAAAATTTTAGCTGTCTTATTTGTTAATTGATAATTTGACTCACTACCTAAATAGTTGACATTGGTGATATTTGCGCATAATCGAAACAAAACAGGAAAAGGTGTTATGGTACTGCTACTTGAAGAGATGACGTCTCAACTGGTAGTGATAGTTATGGCTCATATTATTGTTGTTCAAGAATTAAGATCTCTTCTGTCGCCTTCCTTTTTTTTATGTTGATAGTTCTGATATTTCGTGTAATATCATCCAAATGTTCGCGAGCTCTTAAAACAAAACAAAAACGTTGCTTTGTGCCTAAAACGCGACTTTTCCGAGTCAAAAATATCAGTTTAGTCTTCTAAGTTTTTGCCCCATTAGTACTGGCCGCCCATAATAATGTTTGATACTTTTTTAAAGTTTTTTAGTGTCTATCTACTTATGATTGTGTCTAATTTTGGTAGCAACATCTTGGATAGTTCACGATAATATCTTGTCTTTTATCTGCTGTTAAATTCATTTTTTTCCATTTTTTTTATTGTTTGAATAGCAACCACGACTGCTTCGACTCGGATGGTTCAGGACCTATAATATGTGTTGATAAGCCTGACTTGCAAGTATGGCTGCTCTTTCATTTTATTACATCGCACTATGGTCTGGGATCCACCTAAAAAAGGGATCGTTTCCAGGTTGAAAATACATTCTAAATATCTCTGCACAAACTATTAAAAGAGTTTTGATGTGAGCATATGTAAAGAGCTCGTCTTCAGTGCTGGTTGTGAGTTCGAAAAAATAACAACGATTTTTCCCATAGTCTCATTTTCTGTAATTATAAATGTATACCCACATTGTCATGGCATATAGGTAGCTCAATCTTGAAGACGGCGGCAAACAAAAAAAGAAAATCTGCCGACAGTCACCGCTTCTGAAGGCAGCCATCAATATACAAAATGGAATTCTGAAGTATAAAAAGATTCATTAATGTAATCTCCAATTTATCTCCTTCTAGAAGTTCAATCTTATATGAACTACAAAACTATAGGCGAAATGTAGTTAATGGGGTGTATGTGACCCAAATGCCACCTAAAAGTATGCAGAGAAAAATTTTCTTCTCCAAATTGTAGCCCGTAATGCGCTAAGGCGGACAGTAAAACCCGTTTTCCGATCGGACATAATACTACCGAGTTAGAGCCGATCTAAGGTGCGAAATATCTAGTAATTCAGTTCGAGTAAAAAATATGAAAATGGGGATGGCTTCATAATCCTACGAGTATAGGAGTGTGGGTACTCAAACTTCGTCTCACGACCTAGAGAATTCTATTCTCTACTAAATTTTCTAAAATATACTAGATCAAACTTGGACCCTTCCCCCACTCAATTGAAATAAACATTACTAATAAAATAACATTATGCATCGTTTCAGATTTCTCTCATGTCTTTGATGGCGGACCTTTGTATACTGTCCACAAAGCATTTTTTATTGTAGCATCCGTCCTTACCACCTCGAGAAATAAATGTCAGCTAAGAAAATTGTGAAATCTTAAATTAATAATTGTAGACATTTCCATACATAATGCAATGTACGACAGACCACCTGAAGAGACCAGCAAATGTTCCGCTTCTACGCTAAACACAATCAGACTTTATCACAGGCATACCAAGTGTGCAGACCTAGTCTCGCTATATATGGAGCCCAATCTATTCGCACTACAGGACAAAAAGTATTCCTCACGCCCAACAAGAATGAAATATGGCTTATAAATTGGCTTACTTACTGAGAATTTCAGATATCATCTCAGAAGATGGGTTTGTTTGAAAGTGCTGACTGTGAAGCTCTTAGATGCATAAGTATAAAAGGTGTTCCCATTGTCAGAAGATATTACAAAGATGGCCTCAATAACGTTATAGGTTTTCTAAAAGACCTTGAGCTCGAATGGGCGTCCTAGGATACTATCACAGGTCGCAGTGACTATATAAGAGACGGAATCTCTGTCTGCATCCCTCATTTTGAAAGAAATAGTAATATACAGGGCCCTTTACGAACCCAAATAACCCACGGATTTTATTAAATGACTTTGGATTAAACTGAGATCTAAAATAGTAGAAATTGTGTACTAACCCCTAGAACTGAAGTGTTCCTTTTCTGGTCATATTCCTTGGTGATAAACAGCTTTCATTTGTAAAAAATAAAAAATTAAAGTATAACAAATTAAAAAAAAAAAAAAATCAAAATGCTCCCATTTATGGTACAAAAGCAGTTCCCCTCAACCCAAAGAATGCGCCTTAAATATTAAAAATCTAATTAAGAAAATCCACAAAATCCTTTGTTTGCGCCTTTTAACTACTTTCTGAATTGCATGCGTGTAATTAACCGAAAATTGCTGAACTAATTATAGTCACACACTGCTACCTAGTGACGGTGACATTCGCATGACCCAAATCGTTATGAATGCCTGCAACAGAGAGCAAGGTGGAGCGCATAAATTTTCGTCATTTCTTTAAACATTATATGTCGCCCCCAAATAGTACTAGCTACACCGAGCGCGAAGAAGGTGAAGAGCCTCTATTTAAGTAACCATTTAAAAGAATGCTTAGATTGCTTTGGCTTTACTGTAACTACTTTTGTTATGTACCTATACTATATACCTGCCGAGAATAAGAACTAGATATAGCTGGGAACAATAAATGAAAGTTCACCCACGTCCTGTCGTCCTCTGTTTTGGTCGTCGTCGTCGTCGTCGTAGGTGGGAAAATCCAAAAGGGAATTCTCAGCCCAGAAATCAAAGAAGCATTGTTAAGGTAGGCACCATTTCTTGAGAGTGACTTTTGTTTGAGCCATACAAACAGCACGTGGAATACACGTACCAATACTCGTTACATAACATCATCATACCTCAAAGCAGCATACCAAACATGTCCTACCTGCGAGGCTTGCGTGTTCAGGAAATTAAATAAGATACGCCATTAGACAGAGGGAATAAAAGGGACGAGAAATTAGATTTATTGTGGTTACATTCACAAGGATCAATAAAGGGCCGCCAAGAATTCTTTTTCTGTTGTCGTTTTGTATTGTTACAATAGGAAAAATTCATTCCAGATACTCACGTAAGCACCCATATCAGAGTGATAGCGGTAATCTATGTGTGGTTAACCAATAGATTTTAGGAAAGGAAACCTTTCAATAAACAATTTTCTACGGAGACATTTAGTAACGATAGTGCTTACCCCCATACTCCATGACAAATATGCTGCCATCTATGGGAATAATTTTGAACTAGATTTGATATCAAAAAATAAATTCGAAGAATTCTGTGTGATGTAAAAATGAAAAGCTCACTAAAAGCTTTTCGAAAAAATCGGTTATCGAAATTTGAGGGAAATTTTTGAAAATGTTATGGAAAATTGTACACTCTAAATTCGGTGTTGGAATTCATAATAACAGCAGGTATTTTCTGAATATGTTATTCCTGGTACTAAGTGGAAATCATATAACAAATATACAGTGTCTCTTTCATCAGATATTCCACCTTCGAGACTAATAATAAGATTTTTGTAGAGGGCATACACAAATTGGTTTTTCTATACCTTTATGATGGTTATTAAATTCGTATTCAATAATAGACATTCTGAACCCTCGTTGTCGAATCATAAAGGTTTAAGTACTAAAGTTTTATTAATGTACAGCATATAGTAATTTTTTTCTGTAGCAGTTGGAGTAAAATTTAAATGTAATAAATTTACATCGCTAATTGGTACCAAATTATATCGAAAATAGTAGCAGTTAATACAAGATTAGGTTAGATTAGTTTTGTGGAGGGGTATGCAGGCGTTGACCTCGCATTCACTGAGACCTGAAAGATCTATTGTGAGTCCCCGTTCGATTTACTCCCATCCTAGTCTAGTAGTGGGACATAGGTTCCACACGCAGTTTAGGTTCCACACGCAGTTTAGTGGAAGAAAAGCATGTTCGAGGTGAACTAATCTCCGCTTAGCCAATGATTCGGATCTGCAGAGCAAGTGCTCCGAGGTTTCATGAACATCCTGGCAGAAGTCGCAGGGTAAAGCCTCGCCAAGCCTATCTTATATAGGTAATACCTCAATGCGTAATGGCCTGAGATGAGCTCTGTAATCATGTGGATCTCTGTTCTTCTAAGAAGTTGAAGTTTCTTTGTTTTTGAGCCAGATGTGTTAATAAACTTTTTTGTCTGACGAAAGGATTTTTATTTATTCTCCCAGCTATTTAGGATAGCTCTGATGTAACACTTTGATGGTCCACAAAAAGGTCCAGCCATCCAGATGAATTTTTAGGGATTTGCAGACACTCCAAGACCATCCTTGACTTAATAGCGAAGAATTTTAAGGACATGAGAGCGGCTTGACTGTCCAAGATGATATTAATAGTTGAGCCATTTATATGTTTCATAATGCAACTTGGAATACGGTAGGGATAGAGCCCAGAGCCTTTGATATACGGCATCTGGGCCCGTATACACCCAGTCCGACTCCACTATTCATTTTCGAACCATCTGTATGCCACACCATCGACTCTTTTTGGAAGAACGGTTTAGTGGAACGTTATTATTGTCGGTCTTCCAAAACAGTTAATATTCTCAGACAAATGAGAAACCAAAACTATTTAGAAATTAGTAGTGGAATGCACAAAAAATTTCTTATAACTAATTAATTAAAAAAAAAAATAGTACAAAATGCAAAAACAAAATATAATTTCAGCTATTTTTTGTTTTTATTTTTCGTCGTACTCGGAAAGGCAATTATACTGCCCGAAGCAACGCTTGATCGATCGGACTTGCTATCGGTGACATACATACAATCTTGGTGAATCCTTTTGTGCAAACCTTATTTATATCTCTGCTGATCAAACTGGGGAACTGTCCCAGCTTTCTATCATCGACAAGACGATGCTGGAGTTACCTTGGCTTTTGTTTTTTGGTGTAGGATCCGCCAAAGAATTATTGGCAGTTCGACCTTTTCAATTGGGTTACTCTACCCATCATTAGAGCTATAGCCATTTCGGGATGAAACTTTATCAGCAGCTAATATTTTTCATCTCTTTGACCACAGTGTCGGCTATATGTCAACCAAGGGCGATGCACATATCAACTTGGTGAACAATTTTCATAGGTAGTATTTCTTAGATCGAAGGTCTCTATCTCATAAATCTGTTATATTATTTAGCAATATTTAGCCTTGACACGTCAACAAAAGTTTGGCTTGCCTGGACCTAATGCCTGACTATGTCGCCATCGATTGGGATTTATCATGATTAAGTACCAAATGATTCTCTACGGCCCACGTTGAAACTCGAACTTAATCGGAATTGATGCGGTCTGCACAATCGTCCATGAGGCATAGTGGGCGTGCCAAATATAGCTGAACATCATCCGCATACAAGTGAATACTGCAATCCTCAATAACATCAGGGAGGTCTATTAATGTAAGTACAGAACAATACTGGACCAAGTAAGTCCCTGGTAGACGCCACATGTTAACGAGAGCGCATTAGATATAGAGCCGCCGATCTTGATCTGTTGGGATCTATCCGACAGGAAAGAATAAATTATGCTAACGGCAGGCGAAGAAAATTTAAACTTACCTGGCAACTTAGACAGCAATTCAGCACGGCTAACACTATCAAAAGCCTTAGAGATATCCAGCAAGGCCCACAGGCACAATTTATTATCGTCCAAAGCCCTGCGAATATCAGTCGATACTTTTAGGAGAGTAGTTTCACAACTATGAGCGGCGCGAAAATCTGACTGACTAACCAGCTTTCAATCAGATTTTCGCGTAATTATTACTCTGAAGATATTCGATTATCTGAAGGGACATGATTTTTTCACGAACTTTAGAAAGGTAGTGTAATAGACTAAGTGGTCTGAAGTCATTTAAATGGGCAGGGGAACTTTTCTTATTTATCGGATTCACAGTAGAGATTTTCCAGAGAGAGGGAAACTAAGATGTGGTAATACAAGTGTTGGATAGATGTAAGAGTGGAGTGAGAATCCAGGGCAGAATATATTTTATAAATATGTGGGGGATTTTATCCGGTCCGATAGCATACGATTTAAAAGAAAGAAAAGCCTACATAATTTCGTCAGCACCTACACAGTTAAAGCTGAAGCCATCTGACCCTGTCTGAAAACTACCAGGTGTAACTATCATAGACTGATGAAATCTGAGCGTTGGAAGACTGCGATGTAGTGAAATGAGTGTTTAGTGTATCTAGATTAACATCGCAATCTGCATATTCTTTCCCCAAACCAGCAGCCTTTTTCAAATTATTCCAGAGTTTTTTGGATGGGAGGTCCATATTAAACTTTGAACGAAAGTAATGACGTTTAGCAGCTCGAATCCTAGAGTTCACTTTATTTCGCATAGTTTTATAGTGTCTGTGATTATCATCAGTTCTGAAACGTAAGTATTTATTATATAGGAAATTTCGCTCATGTATCATGATGTTGATTTCGTGGGAGAAACATGGGCAGCCAAGTAGTTTAGTAGTACGAAAGCGCACCGGTGCAAAAGGAAGCATAATTTGTCATTAATCGTAAGCTTTAGAAAAAATTCATCCCAAGATAAAAGTGAGCATTAATGTTATCGAGGTCACGATAGACAAAAGTCTTGGCAGCTCTCCTTGCGCAATGCGAATATTCGAAAGTGATAAAAAGCATATCGTGATCAAGTATCGATGGAGGGGTAATCTGTTGATGCAAATTAACCGATTTACTATCCGAAATAATGAACAAGTCAAGTAAAGAAGGATTAGAAGTATTAAACTAAGTGGGTAAATAATTAACAGTGCTCAGAAGTAATGATGGCGTCAAGTTCTTAAAAGTCACCGCTCGCGGATTAGTTAAAAGGAAATTGCCATCGAAGTCACCACCTATAATTACATTTGCGTACGTGCTTGTTAGGTGCGAAATGATTTCTTTAATCTCTGAGGCGAATTCAATACTAAAATAATCGGGTGGACAGTATACAGCTGACAAAATAAATTTATCATTTAAAATACTCATTTCAACACAAATAAACTCCAAATTGCATATGTGAGATCTATAAATTACTCTCGACTTTAGTTTCTCACTAACATATATAACAACGCCGCCTCCTATCCTCAAATCTCTATCGTTACGATAAGACCTATATCCAAAGAAGATGAAATAGACGATCACATTGCCATAGAACATTCAGAAGCACTCCGACCCCGTTCGATGATAACAAACCACTATTTGCTGGCATATCACAGTGAACGGCCGAGGGTATCTCTCAGACAGCTCACCACCAAAACAATCACATACACACACAACACATACAATCACAACGAATAAGCAAATATTATAAGCCTGCATATATGACAATGGCACCGATCTCAACTCTTCACAAAACCAATTAATTACAAAGTAAATACAAATGAGTAGTTTCAGAATAAGAGATAGAACTAAATAAGATGTGAAAATAAGAGAATATACATTTACATTAAAAGTAAAATAAAGACAAAAAAACTCCATGCCACAGGAATTCAGTCTTATCGTACTTAGTATAAATCGCATGTGTACATATTTAATTACAGTGCCTAGCATCATAGATGTATATCCGATTTATCATGTTTAGGCTCCTGAATTGATATTTTCGATCGCACAAACATCAGCCAGTTGCATTAATAAATAAATAATAAAAAAATAAATAATTTGCTTTATTAATTTGCACAATTAAGTCAGTTATTCGTATGAACTAAGAATTATTATTCGTGAAATTTAGTCTTCAGTGAAGAACTTAATAATAAAAGACAACAGGTATAACAACACGAGTGTAATTTTTTAAAACAAAAAGTTTATACACCAAGTAGGTACGGTGCAGATATTTCAAATTAATGGTATTAAAGGGGACTTTCCAAAGATATTTAAAAAAAAAATATCGACAAAAAATACAATATTTATTAATTTTGGATTTTTAACTCCCTCTACAAATATTGTTTTTAAATATGCAAACATTAATGCATATTAAATCGAAAATTTGCGGATGTTCAGCTCTTATTTTAGAAGATTTTTTTTAATGAAAAAATTAAGTTGTTTGGGTCCTATGTGTATGTACGTGGGAATCATATGGGGTTAGTGACCCTTTTGTTCGTAGAATTGCAATGAAATGAAACTACCACATAAGTTTTGTAGTTACCATTTATTGGCCAATATTTCGGTCTCTTCTTTAGACCATCTTCAGTGCCTAAAAATACATTATATCCATATAACCCACATTATAAACCTATTTTTTTTAATATTTTAGATAAACACTTAATGAAATATACTTGTTCAAGAAGGCATTTTTTTAATCCCCGGCACAACAGCTCATCACATAACCCATTTGATTTAGCCAATTTTCAAATCGTGGCTCTTTTTCAGCCCATTGCGGGCTTACACAGGTCCGATTCGTTTCCAATAAATTTGATTTTTCAAATTTTTTTGAATAAATATTTTTTTTTCTATTTTTCTCCATATTTTTTTTTTCATTCCTTTTTTTTTCTTTTTTTTTCTATTTGGGACCTGTTGATGAGTAAAAACCAAGACCTAACTTCGCACCCAAAATCAAATGAGTTGTGTGATGGAATAACAAATAAAGTTTTCTTCGCTTTTGCTGTTGTGCCGGAGAATCCAAAAAAATGCCTTCCTGAACAAGTATAAAGTTTATCTTGTAATAAATTATAGTAATCTTGTTTAAGGCTGAATAAACTTGCAAGTATTTTGTTCAGCCCTTCTATTTTTCACAATTTTTATGATATTGACTTGAAACCTTCAGCAAAATATTAGAAACTCTTCAGTTCAAATGCTACCGGACTTAATTTTTTGTAAAAGATGCTACGTTCTTTTTGAAAAATCAAAAAGGATGTTATTTTCCGCTCCTAAAATTTTTTTTCATGTACACAACAATTGTTATTATTTTTCATACAAAGGTTTTCCAAATATATTTTCAAATGCTAACGGAGCTGTTTTTCCAAATTTGTTAATAATTTTTTGTTATCATTACTTTCATAGCATTCAAATTGAGACCCCTGTAATTTGAATTAAATTTATTGCTCCATATTTATTTTAACACGGAAATGAAGATTGAGGTGATTCTATTCATGTAGAACCAAAAACTGGATAAATCCCGTAAATGGTTTATTTTATAAAAATTAATTTGTAAACCTCTATCTTGATAAAAAGTGAAAAATTTATGCATGGAACAGAATGCATCACAGCCACGCCCCCCCCCCCCCCCCTCCCCCCGCACAAATGCCGTGATGAAGTGTCAAAATCGTAGCCACCAACATGATAAACACAATGTCAATTGGTGACTGCGTCAAAAAGAAAATTTCAACTTGCTTTGTTAACCGTATTAAGAATAAATTGAGGCAACAAAATAATTATATTTAAATTTTTGCCCCACTATAATTAAATTTTCTTTCAAGCTAAACTTAAAAAAACAAACAAATTAGTAATCAATTGTCAAAAGTCAACGTAGGGTAATTACCAAATCTCGACCAATTTGTGCTCCATAGCTACGATGCCTACGTTGATTACGATCACTTAGTGGCATTACCTACTTTTGGGTGATGTTTGCTTGCATGGTAGCTAAGTTCATTCTGTTACAAAAAGGTTAATCATTTTAATTCTATAAAGCTTTCCCTTGTAACGACAGGATGTAATAGTTCAAGCAAATTCCTGTTTTTGTATATATGTAAATAATTTTAAATAGTACTTCACAAGTATTATTGGTAGACATAGATAGTGTGATTAGTAGGGAGGCTCACTTTCCTACTGCAAAATTTTGGAAGCTCGGAATCGATTGCTTTATTTTCTGCCATTCAGTCTTAATGAAATATGTATTTAAAATATATTAAAGTAATTGTTTTGTTTAATTATATTTTAATTTTTATAATTTTATTCTTATTACAAAACGACTAACACTATTAATAGTAACAGTCTTGCCATTTAGAGGAATAGAACTGTGTTACTTTTGAGTACCAACAACATCCGCGTATTTTCGTATGATATGTGCTAATGCTAGAGCACTGCAAAAAATATATTTTTTAGAGGTGTGTTTTCTTCCGGAGAGGGTCAACAATCCAAAATTAATAAATTGTGCTTTTTTTCGATATTGTGTTGTTTTTGTTTTAATTTTCTTTGGAAAGTCCCATTTAATACCATTAATGTAAAATATTTTATAAAAAACTAGGGTCTCACTGTGTGTGTGTGTGCGTGTATGTGTGTGTGTGTTTGTGTGTGCATGGGTTTGCGTGTACAATCATATGTGTGGGAGAGTATAGCTCTGGACGTCGATGCGTTTTTAGGCAGTTCTGAAATATATAGTAAAACACGAAGTTTTGATATGGTAACCCTACGAAGGTGTTGCCCGATTGGTCTCATTTTCGAACTGTATTTGTAATTTTTATGGAAATGCCGTGTACAAAATATGAGCTCTCCACGGCGAAGCCTTCTCAGGCAACTACCAAGTATATAATGAATAGCAAAAGTTTTATATGGCATCACTAAGAAGGGGTAACCCAATTTATTCCATTTTTGAAATTTTATTTACCATTGCTATGAAAGACCACGTAGCAAATTTTTTGTATAGCAACCCTACGGAAGAGTTGCCTGATTGGGCCAATTTTTGAATTTAATTTAAATATTTTTAAGAAAGTCCCGTATACAAAATTTCAGGACTCTACGTCGACGAGTGAGGCAGTGTCCAAATATATAGTGAAAACCTAAATTTTTGTATGGCAACTCAAAAAAGTGGTCGCTCGATTTGGTCCATTTGTGAACTTGTATTTGCAATGCTCATAAAAACGTCGTGCACAAAATTTGAGCTCTCCACGTCGATGCATTCTCGGACAGCTTCCAAATATATAGTGAAAAACCAAAGCATTTTTGCAATTTTATTTACTATTGCTATGAAAACACAAAGTACTAAATTTCAGCTCTCTACGTGTACTCGGTGTCAGGCAGTGTCCAAATATATACTATAAAACGAAATATTTGAATGAAAACCCTACGAAGGAGTTGCCCGATTTAAACCACTCTTAAGCTTGTATTTGTACGAAATTTCATCTTTCCAGATCGGAGTGTTCGCAGGCAGTTTTCTAGACCTCGAAAATAGCGCCATATATCGTGTCCAGGACTATCCTATCTTTCAAGCAGGAACCCACCAAACATATTCACAAATTTTCATTGAAATCGGTTGGGCGGCTTCGGAGATTAGCATGTACACATGTGACACAGGATTTTTATGTATTAAGTTTAAAAATTAAAAACACTTCCTCAGTGAATATATTAAAATTTATTCAAGACCCGAGATAGGCATGCTAAAGAACAAAAACACAGGCTCAATATTTTTTTGATACTTAACTAATTCTGAAAGTTTCATCGAAATCCGTTTCGGTATGGAATTGCTGCCACATATGAAAACTAATATGGACGTACATGGAATTCTGCTGAATTTCTGCGTTAAATTTCAAATAAACTCTAAGTAAAATTCGCCGCATTTTCATTTTTACTTTCTGCTACTCGCTACCCCCAATCTTTCGTTAGGAGAATTAGAAGTTTTGTCGAAAATGTAACAACAAATGTTTGTGAATAAATGGTATTTTTTTTTTAAATATTGAATTTCCTATTAACTACTATAGCACATTTTCGATTTTTATTTTGAAAATCTCAGCCATATTTATCAATAGTCCCGGAAATTGCGCATATGTGCATACTACAGCCTGGTTTTGGATATGTGCGAATAAATTTAAGTCACCGCATACCCCAAAATGACATAATTTTTATCTAAATTTGATTCGCAGTACGAAAAGTGCAAAAGTGCTCAGTCAAAAAGAAAGCAATTTAAATTCTATGTTCAAAGGAAAAAAAATCCAATCCCCTTCCAGAGATATATCTGCTTAGGTTTTGTCAATAAGGACACTTTCGGAAAATACAGTTATCAATAACCTTGGATTCAGTGGTCTTCTAAGCTACCAATGTTGGTGTTATGACCTCGAATGAGTCATTAATTACCGATACTCTTGAAATAATAAAGAACTCTATGATACTCAGTGATAATTCATTGTCATAAACAAAATAAAAATTTGCCCTTTTTTGTGGATTTTTACCTACTTTTTGAAAAATATCCAAGAAACAGTGTTTCTTTCAGCATTTATCATAGGACGATTTCGTAGTGGAATTGTGGCAATATGACAAGCACATCTGAAAAATAAGGCATTATTTTTCTTATCAATTTTCTTTGCGCATTTCACCTAAATGGTTGATTTATCTTCGTCCAGGAATGATCCACTGTTGCGTTTGTTGTTTGCCTTCGTGGTCGTAGCAGTAAATCATATTTCATCACCAGCCATAATGTCGAGGACTATTTTTACTTAAATTTTTTGGGATTTTTTTTCTCCAATCAACTCATGTATCTGTCAAAATGTGCTGTATCCACCGAGCAGAAATCTTCCAGATGTGATGTACCGTATAATCAAATAACCATTTTAATTTTTGTAAGGATTATTGTTCAGCCAATTTTCATTTAAAATCATGAAAAAACAAAAGTATTAGTCCGAAAATTGTCACGAGTTAATTATAATTTTTTTTAATGAAATGATTTTTCTGAACTGAGTAGAAGTAGAAATATTTATTTAAGAATACTGTTCACAAGAGTTAATAATCTTGTTTTTTGTACATTAGAAATATAGGTGCTAGAGATCGAGTTTTTAATACTAAACTGAAAAAAGAAAATAAAGAAAAAGTTTTTCTAAATTATAAGAAATGAGAAAATAAAGTACTACTATTGAAACTAAGTTTCATTTTAAAGTTAAATTAAAAAATATACACATAAATTCTGCTCTGGAGATCATGAATATAATTCATAATAACAATAGCGTAATATTATACTATAAATGTTTCATTGTGCCGCCTAAATGCATCGATAGTACCTGCAGTGCAGTTTGAACACTCAAGGCAAGGTTATCCACATAGACGAGCAATTTGGACAAGATAAAAACTTTCCATGTAAGATTTATAAAATCTTGGGAGCATTATATTCCGATCACGTCGTGGTATTGTTAACTGGAAAAATTCTCGTAGTATCCAGGTCTATCACAATTAATTAGATTATATAAGAAAACTAGAGCACGTCGCTGCAAAAAGGGAAGCAGTAGACAGCCAAGCACTCGAGATCGTAAAGGTGAAACATGGTCAAATCTGCGAAGTCCATAAACAAATGTATCCAGTTTAGGAATTATAATGCTACCATAATTGGATTGCGATAAAAATAAAACTTTAATTAATCTGAGCCAGAGACTCTGAAGCCTTACATAGACTTTCCTCATTTATCAGAAAAATTCCATTTTTTATTGTAGAAGTACATAGGTACAGTGAGAGTTGACAGAGTTTAAAACTAACTGATTATTCTTCGGCCAGATATAAATTCTGTTAAATTTATTTGTTCAATGCAGTCTTCTGAAAGCTCAATAGGTCTATTGAAATATAACTGAACATTATCCGGATATAAATTCATATATACATCCATGAGTACATCAGACAAGTCATATATAAATAAACTAAAAAGCAAAGAACTCAATGTAGAGCCTTGAGGAACCCCACTTAACGGTGACAGTGCGGTAGATAACATTTTGTTGGCTTTAACTCGATGTTTATGACCAGTCACAAAATTGTTGATCAAAGCAACGGCTAACTTGCTAAAATTAAAAGAGTTAGTAATTTTATCCATGACATGATCGGGGTCTAGAGCGCTTCTTATGTCAGAAGTTACTTTCTACACAGCGCTTTTACAACTATGAAATCGTTGGCATCCCGATTGCCAGCACGTCAGAAAATCACCCCGGTGGAGGTATTCAAGTATTTGTTTATAAATTAAAAAAACGAGTAAAAACAAACTCAATATTTTTCCTTCATCTTTAAAAGACCAAAGAAAATTGTGTCGTCTTAATTTTTATTAAAAAAAGATAACAACACAACGCAAAGAAATGTAAGAAATAGACTAATCGCAAAAGTTAATTATGAACCCCAACCCTCTGTAGACTTCAGGTTAATTCTCTTTGGTAGGATTCATATTCACCCACATCTTTTAAAATGGAGTGGTGCGAATTATATGGAAATATGGATTGGATGCCATTTTTTTTTATATATATAATATGTATATCAAGCTCAGGTATACTCCATGATTCAAAGCACAATAAATCAGGAATGAGAAAGGCAAAGGGTTAAAAGACATAAGAAGAGGAGATGAGGAGGTGCTACTGAATGTCACTGTATAACCTTCGCAGATTGCAAGGCTGACGAAAGCGATATGGAAGATGGTAAAATGTTCAACATTCGTACAATTTTGGATAAGAAGGGGTCACGGAATTTTTCTGTACTGAGAAAAGTATTTTTACAGTGCTCGAAGCCCAAATATAGCGTATATGAATCTACAATCAGATCAGACTATATATTTCATCAGAGCGAAATTTTTTTGTAAACTTTCTTTAAATATAATTTGACTGTTTACTACAACATTTTTAAAAATCACTTTGCACAGGGTTTTTTATCCTATAGTTACTATTATTATGTGTTAGAAAAAATTCACGTCTACTAGATATATTACGACCTTAGAGAATTCTACCATTTATCTATAAAAAAAAAATATTTTTAACACTTTTTACGAGATTTCAAAAAGTTGCCATATAACCACAAAACGAAGCAAGTTCCAGTTTGCAGAATTTATACAACATCTGGAGAACATTGATGCAATTTTTGTGAAGCTTGAAAACAAAGTTGTTTCAGAAAACTTCTCAGCTTTGTTTCGAGAAACATTTTTCGGTAGGTACCTGTTGATAAAAAACATTGGCGAAATGAATTGCATCTTTCGATTGCGATGAATTTCAGTATTTATTTTTATCCTTTTCTAAGAGACATCCTTTGACAGAAGAGATAACGTTTTCATAATCTCTTCGTGCAATCAAAATAATCCCTTAAACATAACTCTTTATGTTAACATAGAAATGAACCTCAATTCACCAGAATTTCTCTTATCATTTGCAACAAGTATCAATCGAACTTGAATGAATAAATTTAACGAAGATAAACTGCTCCCATTTCTCTTAAATGAATTAACTTTAAGGACATCTTTCTCTTAATCAAAATGAATTCGACGAAAACTAAAATCCTGCGCATTGAAAACTGGTCGAAAATACTTAACGAAAACATAACGAAGAACTATATATGTATGTATGTATGTGCATATATATGCCACCATCATTTGCGCAGGGTGGATAAAGGGATTTCGTTCGTGTATTCCACCCAAAGCAATTTCAACCGACGACAACACACCAGGCTTGATAGAAGATTAAATCAGACAAGTGGGTGTTCAGGAGGACGCACTTATAATCGGGGCATGGGGAAGGCAAAGGAATACGGCGCGCTCCAATTATACAAAAGGCGGCTGAAAGAATTCTTCATTTGCAATATATTAGGATTGACATGACGAGATTTGTTTTTTATCGGTTTTCTTCAAGATTATAGTTCTATTCCATATCAGGGAAAATGGAATAGGATACACCACACGAAGAGCTTTCACTTGGCTTTTGCTTGAATTAAGTATCTCAAGGAGCCGAGAATGGTTGGTTTTTTTTTTTTTTGTTAAATTTTTCTTATCTCAGCATTTTGTTGGCCAACCATCAACACTCTTGCCAAGTTCTAATAAGCTTTATCGATTTTATCTTCATGTCTCTAACTTTATACATATAGTGTTCATGTAGAACAAGGACTTAAAAAAAAACAACAACAAACCCCCACCGGAACTATGTGTCCTTCCTCTTTGGACAGTCCACCCACAATTTCTCCCAAAATATGTGTATACGTACAGACACACATACGACAAAGGCACATGAACTGAAAGGATGTGCAATTTTGGTAAATCTGTTACAGAATAGAAGAAATCTCGTAAGTTTTCCCTCACTCCATACAGCAGCCGATCCCCTGCTGCTGGATAATATGAATACGTGCGTTTCCCATCGACCCCCGTACGTGTAAATGTGTATCAACTTCCTCGCAGTAAATATACGAAACATTTGGGGGATTAGGCAAATCACTCGAGAGAAAAAACCCTTAAAAGCATCAAGAAAGCAAAATGAAGGGAACAGGAAAGTTCTTATTTCCGCTCCCACTCTCTGCTCCACCATTCCTCCCACTAGCTTTTCTTTAAAGGTAGTACATACTTGACAGCTGTGTGTGTCGGAACATCTTTTGGATATAGCTTCCGGTTACATACCTGTACATGTGTCAAGATCACTTCACATAATTTTACCTTTTCCAACAAATTCAGGTTCTCTGTCAACTTTTCGGATCTTCCGAGAGGATAAAAGTGGAACAGCAGGTTCAGATCTAAACGCATTTTACCTTTTTCAAGATTCATGTCCGAAACCTTTTGAGAATGCCCTACTATGTCCCTTTCGAGGACAACCGGAAATCGAGTGACGTAAGTGAATTGAAGATTTTTGTTTTTTTTAAGTGACATTTTTGTACAAAAGGTGGAATAAAGCTGCGAAAATTTTCTACGTTGAGAATATTCCATAGTAGGAGAAAAAGATGTGATGTAAATTGTTCATGGAAATTTTCGAAATTGAATTTTTTATTGATTTTTTATTTCTATTTGTATTAAATTTTCAGGAATTTTTTCTTAAGAGATTTTTATTATTATTTCCGGGATTCTTTTATCTCATAAGAAATAACCTGAATGCATAAATTTGGAAAGGGATGTTTGAAATCTGTACTCAAGCGAAGGGGCGTACGTGCCGGTTGTAAAAGGACAACTCAACTTTTTTATTCAAATATAAAATTTTATTTCAATCTTAGATCTAATAATACTCGGCATCAAATTCAAGAATCTTAGCGTAATTTATAACAGTTAATTCAAACTTACAAACTACTCAAAATTCAAAAATTTAAAATCTACTTCAAGTTTGTCCCCAAAGTTTGCTACAGTTCGTTCCCTGGCTCTGAAAGGAGAAAGAAGAGGATCGGATTAGATTTCTAATACGTCACTGGGTAAACAAGTCAAAATTAGACTTTTGTATAGACAGAATGAAATTTCTGTCATATATGTGTGTTGAGAATGGTATTAAAATATAATGAGTCGTGTAGGCATAACAAAATATAAATTTTGTTTTTGCTGCCCGTGTGATCACGGGAGCAGTAGATGTGGACGGAAATGAAGCAGAAGTACATTTCTGCAGCTGGACTGAATTCCTGCTTAGATGAAGGATGGAACATTATCAGAAGTAAATTTTTGCAGTAGGAGTAAATTCCTACTTAGGTGAAGGATGGAAGTGTAGCAGGAGTAAATTCCTACTTAAATGCAGGATAAAGATGAAGCAGAAATAAGTTTCTGGAGTAAATTCCTGCTTAGATCTAGAATAAAGGTGAAGCAAAAGTAAATTTCTGCAGCAGGACTAAATTCCTACTTAAGCCTAGTACTAAGGTCCGCGCTAAGCTAAGTTTTATAAGAAAATTTAGCAAGCTAAAAGATATTGGCGAAAATTTATCCTGAATTTTAGCGAGAGCGGTACTAAGGTCCAACGCACTAAATTTGCCTTTGGGTTTTGATTAGAGATGGCACCACCAGTAACTCTCCAAAAAATTTAGCTTGAATTTATCCGCCCGGGCCGTTCTTTAGCACGCTAAAAATATTTATTGTCAGGGTTCTGAGATTTGATAAATTTATTGATCAGATTTTTGTAGTTATCGTAATTTTGTACGTCTTTGCTGTAAGTACGGATGAATTGGATTTCTTCTTGTGGCCGTATTTTCAATATCATCGTTGATTTTTTTCTTATTGTATATACATTATGCATATTATTTTTATATTTTTAATATTTCTAAATAATTTTAACTCTATCTGTTTTTAGAAATATTATGAGCGCGCATTGTATTTCCGTAAAAAAATTGCAAAATTCTTCTTCTTCTTGTTTTTAATATATCTTTTCTCTGAGTCTCCGCTGTCATATCTTAGCTGCTAAAGAACGGCCCGATTTTGGAGCCCCGCTAAAATTTAGTTTAGCGCGGACCTTAGTACTAGGCTTTAGATGGAAGAAAAAATTAGATTTTTTGCAAAGGATAGGAAACCGATAAAATTCTGGTGGAGGATATGTTCAGAGTAATTTCTGAAACAAGAATGGGTGATTCTGCTGCGGCTCGTCACCTTTTTATAGCCGCCGTGAACCGCTTTTTTTTATTGAACTCTGATTGCTGCGAAGGGGAAAACCTGTGATGTAATGACATTTTGACATGTCAAAAAATGTAAATGCACATGTTTTTCGGTGAGTTTGTTTGTTTTTATATGTTTTCTTATAGTAATGCATTTTACCTATTTCAGGTGATGAATTTAATTACAATGGGATTTGAATGTCACTGAATTAATGGGATCACTGGATCAGTCTTTAGATAAGTGTTTTAATAGATTTTTTTTTTTAGTTGTATACTTTGTGTGGTTATGTATGTTTACGAAATACGTTGTTGGAGAGGAATCGATGGATCGTCTGTGAAACTCGGTGTGGCCTGAACGGGATGTGAATAAAATTAACTGTTTCAAAACTCACGGCCTAATCCTTCACGCCTCGTGACATTTGAAAGTTTAAATCGCAAGTTTCGTATGTTTACATTTATTCCCACTTCAAGGTACTCAAGGTACTTAATACTTCCCCCGGTACATGGTCCTGTGTCCGGTAATCACTGCCTCCTGTACTTCCAAGAAATATCTGAAATAAAAAAGATATATATAAATTAGTTCAGTAAATCTAATTTGATTAAATATTACAAACCACAATTAAAAAAAACTAAGCACATGCATACAGACTGCCAAGAAACAAATTTCTTGGCAGTACAACAACAACACTACTCAAACATAAACATTGGAATTTTTCAGCGAAATTCATGTTCCGTGCATAATGAACTATTGCACAGTATGCAATTATGTTCCTACATGCAAGAAACATAAATTCGCAGCATGCACATACATAATATTTAACGAAATGCAACAATTTTTGCCATTGTTGACATTTCGCTAGATACTTTTACAACATGCGAAAATTCGCATAATTTGCAGATTTCTTGCAAATTATGCATAGGAAAACTACTCCTACACACTTAAAGAAGATATATAAGGAAACTTAGCTTAAAAATTAAACAAACACAACACTTGCGAACTAGAATACCGCGATCGCGACTGTCAAATTGACTCGCAAAAAAGGCAATTTGGTGAAATCAAATGCGCGCAACCTGTTGAGCAAGCTGAGAAAGTGCGATAAGCAGATATTTAAGAAAAAAGGTGAAATTAATTCCCATAATGAGTACGAAAGAGAACGATGCTGGAACGAAACAGAAGAATTTAGAGAGAGAATTTACGTTCCATATTCGAAATTGACATAAATTCATAGGGCGCCGCCATATTGATAATTTTGCGAAAAAATGAAATATTTAAATATATCGACAAGGCAAATTCATGGATAACAAAGAATAAATTAGACAACATATTTTAGCATTTTTTGACATAGTTGCGCAAGGTGAGCAAACATGAAAAATATGTAGAATTTCCACATATTTGTCTGGAATCTATGATAAAATGGCGGCTCCGACACTATAAAAGAGTAGTGCTCCCTAAGGTCATTCTCAATCAGTGATAGTGATTATACATGCCAGTTGGGTATAACATCACAGTGATTTAACAAACAAAAAATAAAAGTCAACTTCAGGAACATTTTAGTAGCATAAATAAACATACAATAAGGTACATTATTCTCATGCTCTAAAACTAAAGGTGTTTGAGGAAATTTTAGTGTGAAAAATTGGTCTTGTTTGTAATCGGAATTTCAGATAAGTATTTGACATCTTTTCTGAAATTAATTCATGTTGGTGACAGCAAATTTATAGATTTAGGTTTGTCCACATAACAGCTAAACTCATGCTCGCTTAGCATATTTAGAGTCTCATGTGGAGAAAGAACGTAATTTAATTAGTTTGAGTGTGCGAAATACGAAATTGGAAGTGAATAGTAATTATTGAAGTCAAGAAAAGTGAATTTAGTTAAACATAAACTAACAGATCTGAGGTATATGATTGAGTACGTGTCACGCTACGACACCTCAAGCATACATACCAGACGAAATAATTAATAATAGAATAAGCATTAAACATTAAAGTGAAAAATAAGAAAATATATGATATTGAGCAAGAAGAATTTGTTTAATAAAGCAAAAGTAAACACAAGCCCACATATCTTCTCATTTTAACATACCGCTACACTAACCCACCCAAAATGCCGCAATATAGCTGTGGTGGTCACTTACAGCTACATTACAAAACAGTAAGACTCATATACACATCCAAACTGTAGGGTTAGGAAAAAAAGAGATAATTACTTTCCTCGATTACCCTAATTCCTTAATTTTTGGAATTGTTAATTTCAAATGTTCTTGATGTAAGTGAGCAAGCATCAATTTCATAATTAAAAGAATACTAATAAAATAAGGTGCAAAAAGAGGTCCGAACATTGCAAAACCCAGAAGAAAGAAGATGTGCTGCAAAAATCAGTGCACTACCTTTTGAAGACTGTTCCAATTGAGATACGAAAACGTCTTTCTACGCAAGGTATCTAGCACATACATATTAACCTTATTGAATGTAATAGAAAAACCCAATATAAAGTAAGACCCAAATGAAATAATAATAACTACGTCATTTTCGACAGCCATGAAAATATCTAAAAATTACTTCACATTAATATTTCCGCCAAAGCATTAAAAAAAACCGCTCCTGAACATATGTATGTGTGTGTGCAAATCATTTCCACCTTTACATCTTTTGCCGGCGCCAATAAACATAAATTAAGCACGCATGCAGAAAGAAGTTACGTAGTCTGTGACACAGAATTGCACTCGGGTAAACAATTCTTGCGAGCTATTTGTATTGCAACGGCATCACGTAGAATTTTGCTTCAACTGAAGCAACTCACATTTTTGTCCTATTTGTCGTCTTAAAATATATTTCGACGAATTTAGAATGTATGTTAGGCAGACCTGTAAAATTCCAAGTACAAGTACCAGTACAGTACCAGTACCTGGACTTGAAATATTTTAAGTACAAGTCCCGGTACTGGTACTTACAAAAAATGTCAACTTCAAGTCCAGGTACTGGTACTGTTACTAGTACTTAATTATCAATGTACTTAAGTACTTGACTGGTCTGATGTTAGTCAATTAGGAATTTTCACATGATGTGTATGCAGGCATGGTAATATAAAAATCAGATTGGTTTTCTGAATATATCACTCTTTCTCTAGCCAAGAAACAGTCATCAAGTTTTCTTTAACCTTTTACCTTAGTCTTAAAGTTTTAAAACTTGAACTTCAAAGGAATACAGGAAGACTAGACGTCCTTTCGGGACTTTTTCGTCAATCAACTGATACCATAAATTCTGCTATTAAGTCATTTTCGCTTCTTTTTTATTTTTTTTAATTAACGTTAGATCGTAAAAAGATACAGGCGCTAACTAACCATAGAAAAGGTTAAACATTTAGCCAAATGACTCCTCTCGTCTAGTCAAGTAAAATTTTGCATGCCAGGGGGAAGGGACAAAATGTCATTCTACCGAGTTACAGGGTGATCAGTAACATTATGATCCTTTTTTCATTAATCACCCTATATCTACAAAAGTACAGATGTATATGGTCTATTTTAAGACGGCGTTGTATGCACATTCTTGAGGTCTTCCTTATGAATGCTCAATCACCAAACATCCCTCCCCACTCGATAGTTATGAGGCATCAAATTCAAAAATTCGTTTTTGTTTTATTTTTCGGTTTTTTTTATCAATAACATACCTTTTTTTTGACAATATTTTGAAAGCTCAGAGTCTCCTCGTTAATTTAACGTAGAGCACCCTATGTGCTAACTGTAGCCGTTAAAGAGTTTTTAGCTCTTCCATGTCCATGTCCTGCAATCGTCCTTACTAAACATATGAGAACGAAAGGGGAATGCCCACTTTTCATACAAATTTAGGCCCGACATCAACAGACATGAGAGATATCTTAAACGATACATTATTATACTCTAAACACATTTCATTAACAATGTTTATTTCAATTAACCGGGGGAAAGCCTCGACGATCGGATGTAGTTTGGTGACTCTCTTGGATGAAAAGGTTGACTTTTCTACTTCTCGTGATTGCGCGGAATGGGTGCGTCCAGGATAATGATTTTCTATAAGAAAAATGTTCCAAATAGAGCACTAATGTCTACGGAAGAAAGAACTGCAAAATATATGCGAAATGTAGTACCTGGAGCATATGTGACCCAACTACATGAAAATTGGGTTACCAGCAACAAAATTGTTCTAGAAATTTTCTGAATCGGGAAAGAAGTACACCACCCGATAGTACTCGGCCAGAATATGCAACATGACGTATTGGAATCAACCCCCCCCCCCCTCACTGCTGAGGGATATTAGCCCTCACCCAAAAAGTATGCTGAGAAAATTCTTATTCCATGAATTGTAGCTGGTAATGACCTCAAGCGAACAGTGAAACCTGTTTTTCGAGCAGACATAACCCTACTGAGCTAAAGTCGATCTAAGCTTCGAAAAATCTAGTACCTCAGTTCGAATAAAAAACAAGGAAATACTAAAAAAGTGAGAATGGGGATGGCTATTTACGCTTCCGAAAATAGAAGTACGGATACTCAAATTTCCTCTCAGGACATACGGTATTAGATTCCATATTTTCCAAAATGTACTAGCTCAAACTTTGACACCTACCCAAGGCTTCCCCTAGTTAATTGAAATAAACATTGTTAATGAAATATCTTCGGAGTGGATCGTTTAAGACAACTCTGATATCTGGAGGTGTAGGACCTAAAATGGGCAAACATTAGAACGTCAATTTTTGTGATAAAAACCTGGTTTCAATGCATTTCATGCGAACGGTGGTTACATGAAATTTGTTCATCGTCGGACTAATTCTGTCAAGACTGTAAACCGTAATGAGATCTTTTTCATATTATCTATTCATTAATTTTTAAACCATATGCTTATTTCAGATGTTTGCTTATATTGACGTGTCTCTATTGTTGTAGCCATATTACACCACCAGTAATGCCCTATTTCTCAATACCTGGGGTAATATGGCACTTTTTAAATGTAACCAATTCCCCTGTTTTATACCCTAGATGAAATCTATAGGGGTATACTAAGTTTGTCATTCCGTTTGTAACACCTCGAAATAATGATGGTAGATCAAAATGAATTGGACACCCACGCATAATATTAAAATTTATTTTGATTTTTGCATGTCCGTCCGTCCGTCCGTCCGTCCGTCCGTCCGTCTGTCTGTCTGTCTGTGCGCACGATAACTCGAGAACGCGTTCAGCTAGAAAGCTCAAATTTTGTACACATACATTAAAAAAAAAAGTAAAATTAAGTTCGAAAATGAGACAAATCGGGCAACTCCTTCGTGGGGTTGCCATACAAAAATTTCATTTTCCACGATATATTTGGACACTAACTGAGAACACGTCGACATAGAAAGCTGAAATTTAGTACACTGTATTTTCATATTAATAGTAAATCAAATTTCAAAAAGAAGCTAAATCGGGCAATCCGTTCTTGGTGTTGCCATATAATAATTTTGGTTTTTTACATATACTTTCAAAACGATCAGTCTGAGACATTTTTATTGTACTAAAAACTTCTTAAGAATAAGAAATCTTATAAAATTATTTATAATCATTTTTTCTGTCCGACGAGCCGTTCTAGAAATATATGCGAGAAACCAATGCAAAAAAGCAAAATTGCTCAAATGGGTGACCATACGAAATTTCATACGTGCATTCATCTAGGGTATCATAAGAATTGGTCTTAGACCAATTCTAGCTTTTTCACTTATTTTATTATTATTTTGTTAGGTTTTTAGTATAATTGTGAATTTTCAGACTTATGATGCTTAGGTTCTGAGTTGATTTGTCATTTCTAATTCAAATAACGTAAGTCAAGTAAGACTTCCAAACTAAACGTTTCCATATTACTCCGAACTAACTAATAAATAATTTACCTGATTAGGTAGCACCTGCCCGGGACATTCGAATGATGTTAAACTGAAGAGATAATCAATCAATTCATGACATTATCCTTGACTGATATCGATTGAAGATGAGTCATATAATATATAATACAGTAAAATTTCAGACGACATAAATATTTAAGCATGATAATGCAATCGAAAAAATGGGTCCAGCATTCGCTCAAATATTGAGCAAACACGGAATCTCGTGATCATATTCAAACATCATTTCAGCAAGTTCAAGATCTATGGCATTTTTCAAACGTTATGAAACTGTTGATAAAACATGGATTCATCATTACACCTACTCCAACAGAGTGCTTTCTCCTGGTGAAAGTACTCCGAAGAACAAAAAAAAAAGTCACACCCACAATTATCGGGGACCACCATGGCATAGTCCTCTGGAGGGTATCATCATTGTTGGATCGGTTTCATGCTGAATTAATGAAAAAAAAGCCCCACCTGGTCAAGACAAATGCACCAACTTTCACGTCTGCAATTGTTCAGGTACAAATCTCTGAGACGTCTTCGAACAGTCAACTTGTCAGATATGAAAAAATGGCTCAGTATAAAAAATTTCGCGTCGAGCATGGAAGTCATTTGAATCTGCGGAGAAAAAATCCTTCGTTTCAGTTGCCTATATATTTATCCAACTGCGCCCGTCGTTTTGCTCTACAAGAACTTTGATATTGCAAAAATATATTACATTTTTGAATTTTGTACGAATATTAAAAAAAAATCCCGCATAACTGGGAAAAAAAATTAAATAAATTTTTGGTGTCAACGGCGATAAAGATTTGAGGCTCTCCTAAAATTATGTACCCTACTCTTACGATCATCAAGATCACTTTTTTTATTTACTTTTTTATTATGAAGCCTCGATTTCACATTTATTCTACCCTTATTACATCCACCAAACCTCTTATAGTTTAAAATAGGCTCATTTCTGGGCATAGTTTACTATTACAACAATTTTACGTTATTTTTGAGCATAACTTCCACGTAATACTAAAATGGAATTATAAAATGGCAATAAATCCAGAAGTTACTAGAAACAATTTCCAAAATCCATTTTAAAATTAATGTCTCTCTCATAGTAAAAGTACAAAACTATAAGTTTTTGTCTTAAGTAGTTTCTTCAAGTTACCTACGCTATGAAATAGCAATCTTTTGCAGTTGATCGTCTTGTCGGTCACTTGTTAATAAATCATTAAATGCACCACATACAGACGAAACAGCTTATAAAAGTCATTTCGTTGTACTTTCCCTTGAAACCGGACTATGTTCATCCTAACAAAAGTACTTCGGAAAATAAGTCGCAAGTAAATGGGAGAAGCTTTTGAAATTTTCTTGTTTGCATGCACATTTACTTTTATCCCATTTTATCCAAAGTCAAACACTTAAGGGATAAACAAGCTTTTTACGATGTCTGAAGGCGAAAGTTGTTTCCACTGCCGCAGAGTTGTACATATGATGTCTCTTCGGTAGCTTCAGCATTCCATGACCTCCTACCGTAAAATACTTGTAAAACTGAAAACGTACACCGAAAAGTAAAATCTCGGGGCGGAGTGAGGAGAGAATGTATTGCCCCCGTAAGGGACCCCACCCATACATTTCCTTCACCTTCTTATTTTCTAACTATATGTTTGTATATGCCCTGGCATCTGGCCCTCCAGTTACTTCAAATGCCCCATCTAGAGAGAGAGAGAGCATCTTCTTGGATTCAGTTGCTGTGTTGTTTTTGTTGTTGTTGCTGTTGCTGTTGTTGTCGGTGCCTTTTTCGTTATCCTTCATATTTTATTAAAATCACTTTCCTCTCGTCCTGATTTCCTGTTAGCATGTATATAGATGTGCGTATCTAAACGAAACGGCTAAAAATATTTTATTCATCAGCCATAGAAAACAGAAGGACTCCGGTTCGATGATTTGTAAGTTCTTGTGTTAAGTTTTGTCTTCCTTATATCGGGCGTGTTTTTTTTTTCATTTCGTCTCACACTGGTGTTATCCAAATTGCTTACACCCAGCCAACCATCTTTGTCCTTTTATCTTCAGTCTGTTCAGCTTTTAAGGTTATGATGGCATGGCATTGAGTAATGGAAACCTTTAGCAAATTCGACGTACTTGACTTTTCCGATTTTATTTTGTTACGTACAAAAGGCCAGAAAGGATATCTTTCGAGCAATTAGGGTTTCTTATTAAACTTCTGTATACACAATCTGGGCATACAGGAAGGAACACTTTTTCGTGAGTTGTTTTTTAATAGGAGAGCTAAGATATAATGGTGGAGACTAAAATCTGACTTATCTTCCTCGGTGAGTATATCAAAAAGTCGTCTTTACGAGGAGATGGCAATTTTGGATAGGAAATTGTTTTAGTAAATTTCAATACTTTATAAAAGATCTATTTTGTATCTTATGAAGGTGTTCCAGAGGTTTTTGTAAGTCAAAGCTGTAATGCAGATTTATTAACGCTTTCAATTCATGGAACACGATTGTGAAATCGTATCCATGAATAATCTCTTTGAATTTTTTTTAAATGGAGTTGTAAATAAAGTATCCCCTTATCGGAACCAATCCAATATTTTTTCTAAAAAGCAGCGAAAGATATCTACGCAACTTCTAATCACGAGCTATATCTCTTGTAAATCCTATTTCCATTTAATAGAGCACCGAATCATCTATATATGGCATCCACCTCCTTGTCAATGGGACCACGAATACATTGACGGGGTTTA
>CAWVNZ010000568.1:0-38064 GCA_963930735.1 Dioctria linearis
TATAGAAAAGGCAATCCCTGGCGTAATTAAAATTTGCGACAGTATAAAATTATTTTTTGAATAATTTACTAGAGAAAAGGCAATCCCTGGCGTAGTTAAAATTTGCGACAGTAAAAAATTATTTTTTGAATAATTTACTATAGAAAAGGCAATCCCTGGCGTAATTAAAATTTATTACAGTATAAAATTATTTTTTGAATAATTTACTATAGAAAAGGCAATCCCTGGCGTAATTAAAATTTGCGACAGTATAAAATTATTTTTTGAATAATTTACTATAGAAAAGGCAATCCCTGGCGTAATTAAAATTTGCGACAGTATAAAATTATTTTTTGAATAATTTACTATAGAAAAGGCAATCCCTGGCGTAATTAAAATTTGCGACAGTATAAAATTATTTTTTGAATAATTTACTATAGAAAAGGCAATCCCTGGCGTAATTAAAATTTGCGACAGTATAAAATTATTTTTTGAATAATTTACCTGGCGAAATTGAAATTTGCGACAGTAAAAAATTATTTTTTGAATAATTTACTATAGAAAAGGCAATCCCTGGCGTAATTAGAATTTGCGACAGTATAAAATTATTTTTTGAATAATTTACTATAGAAAAGGCAATCCCTGGCGTAATTAGAATTTGCGACAGTATAAAATTATTTTTTGAATAATTTACTATAGAAAAGGCAATCCCTGGCGTAATTAAAATTTGCGACAGTATAAAATTATTTTTTGAATAATTTACTAGAGAAAAGGCAATCCCTGGCGTAGTTAAAATTTGCGACAGTAAAAAATTATTTTTTGAATAATTTACTATAGAAAAGGCAATCCCTGGCGTAATTAAAATTTGCGACAGTATAAAATTATTTTTTGAATAATTTACTATAGAAAAGGCAATCCCTGGCGTAATTAAAATTTGCGACAGTATAAAATTATTTTTTGAATAATTTACTATAGAAAAGGCAATCCCTGGCGTAATTAAAATTTGCGACAGTATAAAATTATTTTTTGAATAATTTACTATAGAAAAGGCAATCCCTGGCGTAATTAAAATTTGCGACAGTATAAAATTATTTTTTGAATAATTTACTATAGAAAAGGCAATCCCTGGCGTAATTAAAATTTGCGACAGTATAAAATTATTTTTTGAATAATTTACCTGGCGAAATTGAAATTTGCGACAGTAAAAAATTATTTTTTGAATAATTTACTATAGAAAAGGCAATCCCTGGCGTAATTAGAATTTGCGACAGTATAAAATTATTTTTTGAATAATTTACTATAGAAAAGGCAATCCCTGGCGTAATTAAAATTTGCGACAGTATAAAATTATTTTTTGAATAATTTACTATAGAAAAGGCAATCCCTGGCGAATTAAAATTTGCGACAGTATAAAATTATTTTTTGAATAATTTACTAGAGAAAAGGCAATCCCTGGCGTAGTTAAAATTTGCGACAGTAAAAAATTATTTTTTGAATAATTTACTATAGAAAAGGCAATCCCTGGCGTAATTAAAATTTGCGACAGTATAAAATTATTTTTTGAATAATTTACAATAGAAAAGGCAATCCCTGGCGTAATTAAAATTTGCGACAGTATAAAATTATTTTTTGAATAATTTACTATAGAAAAGGCAATCCCTGGCGTAATTAAAATTTGCGACAGTATAAAATTATTTTTTGAATAATTTACTAGAGAAAAGGCAATCCCTGGCGTAGTTAAAATTTGCGACAGTAAAAAATTATTTTTTGAATAATTTACTATAGAAAAGGCAATCCCTGGCGTAATTAAAATTTGCGACAGTATAAAATTATTTTTTGAATAATTTACTATAGAAAAGGCAATCCCTGGCGTAATTAAAATTTGCGACAGTATAAAATTATTTTTTGAATAATTTACTATAGAAAAGGCAATCCCTGGCGTAATTAAAATTTGCGACAGTATAAAATTATTTTTTGAATAATTTACTATAGAAAAGGCAATCCCTGGCGTAATTAAAATTTGCGACAGTATAAAATTATTTTTTGAATAATTTACTATAGAAAAGGCAATCCCTGGCGTAATTAAAATTTGCGACAGTATAAAATTATTTTTTGAATAATTTACTATAGAAAAGGCAATCCCTGGCGTAATTAAAATTTGCGACAGTATAAAATTATTTTTTGAATAATTTACTATAGAAAAGGCAATCCCTGGCGTAATTAAAATTTGCGACAGTATAAAATTATTTTTTGAATAATTTACTAGAGAAAAGGCAATCCCTGGCGTAATTAAAATTTGCGACAGTATAAAATTATTTTTTTGAATAATTTACCTGGCGAAATTGAAATTTGCGACAGTAAAAAATTATTTTTTGAATAATTTACTATAGAAAAGGCAATCCCTGGCGTAATTAGAATTTGCGACAGTATAAAATTATTTTTTGAATAATTTACTATAGAAAAGGCAATCCCTGGCGTAATTAAAATTTGCGACAGTATAAAATTATTTTTTGAATAATTTACTATAGAAAAGGCAATCCCTGGCGTAATTAAAATTTGCGACAGTATAAAATTATTTTTTGAATAATTTACTAGAGAAAAGGCAATCCCTGGCGTAGTTAAAATTTGCGACAGTAAAAAATTATTTTTTGAATAATTTACTATAGAAAAGGCAATCCCTGGCGTAATTAAAATTTGCGACAGTATAAAATTATTTTTTGAATAATTTACTATAGAAAAGGCAATCCCTGGCGTAATTAAAATTTGCGACAGTATAAAATTATTTTTTGAATAATTTACTATAGAAAAGGCAATCCCTGGCGTAATTAAAATTTGCGACAGTATAAAATTATTTTTTGAATAATTTACTAGAGAAAAGGCAATCCCTGGCGTAGTTAAAATTTGCGACAGTAAAAAATTATTTTTTGAATAATTTACTATAGAAAAGGCAATCCCTGGCGTAATTAAAATTTGCGACAGTATAAAATTATTTTTTGAATAATTTACTATAGAAAAGGCAATCCCTGGCGTAATTAAAATTTGCGACAGTATAAAATTATTTTTTGAATAATTTACTATAGAAAAGGCAATCCCTGGCGTAATTAAAATTTGCGACAGTATAAAATTATTTTTTGAATAATTTACTATAGAAAAGGCAATCCCTGGCGTAATTAAAATTTGCGACAGTATAAAATTATTTTTTGAATAATTTACTATAGAAAAGGCAATCCCTGGCGTAATTAAAATTTGCGACAGTATAAAATTATTTTTTGAATAATTTACCTGGCGAAATTGAAATTTGCGACAGTAAAAAATTATTTTTTGAATAATTTACTATAGAAAAGGCAATCCCTGGCGTAATTAGAATTTGCGACAGTATAAAATTATTTTTTGAATAATTTACTATAGAAAAGGCAATCCCTGGCGTAATTAAAATTTGCGACAGTATAAAATTATTTTTTGAATAATTTACTATAGAAAAGGCAATCCCTGGCGTAATTAAAATTTGCGACAGTATAAAATTATTTTTTGAATAATTTACTAGAGAAAAGGCAATCCCTGGCGTAGTTAAAATTTGCGACAGTAAAAAATTATTTTTTGAATAATTTACTATAGAAAAGGCAATCCCTGGCGTAATTAAAATTTGCGACAGTATAAAATTATTTTTTGAATAATTTACTATAGAAAAGGCAATCCCTGGCGTAATTAAAATTTGCGACAGTATAAAATTATTTTTTGAATAATTTACTATAGAAAAGGCAATCCCTGGCGTAATTAAAATTTGCGACAGTATAAAATTATTTTTTGAATAATTTACCTGGCGAAATTGAAATTTGCGACAGTAAAAAATTATTTTTTGAATAATTTACTATAGAAAAGGCAATCCCTGGCGCAATTAAAATTTGCGACAGTATAAAATTATTTTTTGAATAATTTACTATAGAAAAGGCAATCCCTGGCGTAATTAAAATTTGCGACAGTATAAAATTATTTTTTGAATAATTTACTATAGAAAAGGCAATCCCTGGCGCAATTAAAATTTGCGACAGTTGAAAATTATTTTTTGAATAATTTACTATAGAAAAGGCAATCCCTGGCGTAATTAAAATTTGCGACAATATAAAATTATTTTTTGAATAATTTACCTGGCGAAATTGAAATTTGCGAAAGTAAAAAATTATTTTTTGAATAATTTACTATAGAAAAGGCAATCCCTGGCGCAATTAAAATTTGCGACAGTATAAAATTATTTTTTGAATAATTTACTATAGAAAAGGCAATCCCTGGCGTAATTAAAATTTGCGACAGTAGAAAATTATTTTTTGAATAATTTACTATAGAAAAGGCAATCCCTGGCGCAATTAAAATTTGCGACAGTTGAAAATTATTTTTTGAATAATTTACTATAGAAAACGCAATCCCTGGCGTAATTAAAATTTGCGACAGTATAAAATTATTTTTTGAATAATTTACCTGGCGAAATTGAAATTTTCGACAGTATAAAATTATTTTTTGAATAATTTACTATAGAAAAGGCAATCCCTGGCGCACTTAAAATTTGCGACAGTATAAAATTATTTTTTGAATAATTTACTATAGAAAAGGCAATCCCTGGCGCAATTAAAATTTGCGACAGTATAAAATTATTTTTTGAATAATTTACTATAGAAAAGTCAATCCCTGGCGCACTTAAAATTTGCGACAGTATAAAATTATTTTTTGAATAATTTACTATAGAAAAGGCAATACCTGGCGTAATTAAAATTTGCGACAGTAAAAAATTATTTTTTGAATAATTTACTATAGAAAAGGCAATCCCTGGCGTAGTTAAAATTTGCGACAGTATAAAATTATTTTTTGGATAATTTACTATAGAAAAGGCAATCCCTGGCGTAATTAAAATTTGCGACAGTAAAAAATTATTTTTTGAATAATTTACTATAGAAAAGGCAATCCCTGGCGCAATTAAAATTTGCGAAAGTATAAAATTATTTTTTGAGTAATTTACTATAGAAAAGGCAATCCCTGGCGTAATTAAAATTTGCGACAGTAAAAAATTATTTTTTGAATAATTTACTATAGAAAAGGCAATCCCTGGCGTAATTAAAATTTGCGACAGTATAAAATTATTTTTTGAATAATTTACTATAGAAAAGGCAATCCCTGGCGTAATTAAAATTTGCGACAGTAAAAAATTATTTTTTGAATAATTTACTATAGAAAAGGCAATCCCTGGCGCAATTAAAATTTGCGACAGTTGAAAATTATTTTTTTGCAAAATTTACTGTAGAAAAGGCACTCCCTGGCGCACTTAAAATTTGCGGCAGTATAAAATTATTTTTTGAATAATTTACTATAGAAAAGGCAATACCTGGCGTAATTAAAATTTGCGACAGTAAAAAATTATTTTTTGAATAATTTACTATAGAAAAGGCAATCCCTGGCGTAATTAAAATTTGCGACAGTATAAAATTATTTTTTGGATAATTTACTATAGAAAAGGCAATCCCTGGCGCAATTAAAATTTGCGACAGTTGAAAATTATTTTTTGAATAATTTACTATAGAAAAGGCAATCCCTGGCGCAATTACAATTTGCGACAGTAGAAAATTATTTTTTGAATAATTTACTATAGAAAAGGCAACACCTGTCGTAATTAAAATTTGCGACAGTAAAAAATTATTTTTTGAATAATTTACTATAGAAAAGGCAATCCCTGGCGTAATTAAAATTTGCGACAGTATAAAATTATTTTTTGGATAATTTACTATAGAAAAGGCAATCCCTGGCGCAATTAAAATTTGCGACAGTTGAAAATTATTTTTTGAATAATTTACTATAGAAAAGGCAATCCCTGGCGCAATTAAAATTTGCGTCAGTTGAAAATTATTTTTTGAATAATTTACTATAGAAAAGGCAATCCCTGGCGTAATTAAAATTTGCGACAGTATAAAATTATTTTTTGAATAATTTACCTGGCGAAATTGAAATTTGCGACAGTATAAAATTATTTTTTGAATAATTTACTATAGAAAAGGCAATCCCTGGCGCACTTAAAATTTGCGACAGTATAAAATTATTTTTTGAATAATTTACTATAGAAAAGGCAATCCCTGGCGTAATTAAAATTTGCGACAGTAGAAAATTATTTTTTGAATAATTTACCTGGCGAAATTGAAATTTGCGACAGTAAAAAATTATTTTTTGAATAATTTACTATAGAAAAGGCAATCCCTGGCGCAATTAAAATTTGCGACAGTATAAAATTATTTTTTGAATAATTTAGTATAGAAAAGGCAATCCCAGGCGTAATTAAAATTTGCGACAGTATAAAATTATTTTTTGAATAATTTACTATAGAAAAGGCAATCCCTGGCGTAATTAAAATTTGCGACAGTAGAAAATTATTTTTTGAATAATTTACTATAGAAAAGGCAATCCCTGGCGTAATTAAAATTTGCGAGAGTATAAAATTATTTTTTGAATAATTTACTATATAAAAGGCAATCCCTGGCGCAATTAAAATTTGCGACAGTAGAAAATTATTTTTTGAATAATTTACTATAGAAAAGGCAATCCCTGGCGCAATTAAAATTTGCGACAGTAGAAAATTATTTTTTGAATAATTTACTATAGAAATGGCAATCACTGGCGTAATTAAAATTTGCGACAGTATAAAATTATTTTTGAATAATTTACTATAGAAAAGGCAATCCCTGGCGTAATTAAAATTTGCGACAGTAGAAAATTATTTTTTGAATAATTTACTTTAGAAAAGGCAATCCCTGGCGTAATTAAAATTTGCGACAGTATAAAATTATTTTTTGAATAATTTACTATAGAAAAGGCAATCCCTGGCGTAATTAAAATTTGCGACAGTATAAAATTATTTCTTGAATAATTTACCTGGCGAAATTGAAATTTGCGACAGTAAAAAATTATTTTTTGAATAATTTACTATAGAAAAGGCAATCCCTGGCGCAATTAAAATTTGCGACAGTATAAAATTATTTTTTGAATAATTTACTATAGAAAAGGCAATCCCTGGCGTAATTAAAATTTGCGACAGTATAAAATTATTTTTTGAATAATTTACTATAGAAAAGGCAATCCCTGGCGTAATTAAAATTTGCGACAGTAAAAAATTATTTTTTGAATAATTTACTATAGAAAAGGCAATCCCTGGCGCAATTAAAATTTGCGACAGTTGAAAATTATTTTTTTGCAAAATTTACTATAGAAAAGGCAATCCCTGGCGTATTTAAAATTTGCGACAGTAAAAAATAATTTTTTGAATAATTTACTATAGAAAAGGCAATCCCTGGCGCAATTAAAATTTGCGACAGTAGAAAATTATTTTTTGAATAATTTACTATAGAAAAGGCAATCCCTGGCGCAATTAAAATTTGCGACAGTAAAAAATTATTTTTTGAATAATTTACTATAGAAAAGGCAATCCCTGGCGTAATTAAAATTTGCGACAGTAGAAAATTATTTTTTGAATAATTTACCTGGCGAAATTGAAATTTGCGACAGTAAAAAATTATTTTTTGAATAATTTACTATAGAAAAGGCAATCCCTGGCGCAATTAAAATTTGCGACAGTTGAAAATTATTTTTTGAATAATTTACTATAGAAAAGGCAATCCTTGGCGCAATTAAAATTTGCGACAGTATAAAATTATTTTTTGAATAATTTACTATAGAAAAGGCAATCCCTGGCGTAATTAAAATTTGCGACAGTATAAAATTATTTTTTGAATAATTTACTATAGAAAAGGCAATCCCTGGCGTAATTAAAATTTGCGACAGTAGAAAATTATTTTTTGAATAATTTACTATAGAAAAGGCAATCCCTGGCGTAATTAAAATTTGCGACAGTATAAAATTATTTTTTGAATAATTTACTATAGAAAGGGCAATCCCTGGCGTAATTAAAATTTGCGACAGTATAAAATTATTTTTTGAATAATTCACCTGGCGAAATTGAAATTTGCGACAGTAAAAAATTATTTTTTGAATAATTTACTATAGAAAAGGCAATCCCTGGCGCAATTAAAATTTGCGACAGTATAAAATTATTTTTTGAATAATTTACTATAGAAAAGGCAATCCCTGGCGTAATTAAAATTTGCGACAGTAGAAAATTATTTTTTGAATAATTTACTATAGAAAAGGCAATCCCTGGCGCAATTAAAATTTGCGAAGTTGAAAATTATTTTTTGAATAATTTACTATAGAAAAGGCAATCCCTGGCGTAATTAAAATTTGCGACAGTATAAAATTATTTTTTGAATAATTTACTATAGAAAAGGCAATCCCTGGCGTAATTAAAATTTGCGACAGTAAAAAATTATTTTTTGAATAATTTACTATAGAAAAGGCAATCCCTGGCGTAATTAAAATTTGCGACAGTATAAAATTATTTTTGAATAATTTACTATAGAAAAGGCAATCCCTGGCGTAATTAAAATTTGCGACAGTAAAAAATTATTTTTTGAATAATTTACTATAGAAAAGGCAATCCCTGGCGCAATTAAAATTTGCGACAGTTGAAAATTATTTTTTTGCAAAATTTACTGTAGAAAAGGCACTCCCTGGCGCACTTAAAATTTGCGGCAGTATAAAATTATTTTTGAATAATTTACTATAGAAAAGGCAATACCTGGCGTAATTAAAATTTGCGACAGTAAAAAATTATTTTTTGAATAATTTACTATAGAAAAGGCAATCCCTGGCGTAATTAAAATTTGCGACAGTATAAAATTATTTTTTGGATAATTTACTATAGAAAAGGCAATCCCTGGCGCAATTAAAATTTGCGACAGTTGAAAATTATTTTTTGAATAATTTACTATAGAAAAGGCAATCCCTGGCGCAATTACAATTTGCGACAGTAGAAAATTATTTTTTGAATAATTTACTATAGAAAAGGCAATACCTGTCGTAATTAAAATTTGCGACAGTAAAAAATTATTTTTTGAATAATTTACTATAGAAAAGGCAATCCCTGGCGTAATTAAAATTTGCGACAGTATAAAATTATTTTTTGGATAATTTACTATAGAAAAGGCAATCCCTGGCGCAATTAAAATTTGCGACAGTTGAAAATTATTTTTTGAATAATTTACTATAGAAAAGGCAATCCCTGGCGCAATTAAAATTTGCGTCAGTTGAAAATTATTTTTTGAATAATTTACTATAGAAAAGGCAATCCCTGGCGTAATTAAAATTTGCGACAGTATAAAATTATTTTTTGAATAATTTACCTGGCGAAATGGAAATTTGCGACAGTATAAAATTATTTTTTGAATAATTTACTATAGAAAAGGCAATCCCTGGCGCACTTAAAATTTGCGACAGTATAAAATTATTTTTGAATAATTTACTATAGAAAAGGCAATCCCTGGCGTAATTAAAATTTGCGACAGTAGAAAATTATTTTTTGAATAATTTACCTGGCGAAATTGAAATTTGCGACAGTAAAAAATTATTTTTTGAATAATTTACTATAGAAAAGGCAATCCCTGGCGCAATTAAAATTTTTGCGACAGTATAAAATTATTTTTTGAATAATTTAGTATAGAAAAGGCAATCCCAGGCGTTATTAAAATTTGCGACAGTATAAAATTATTTTTTGAATAATTTACTATAGAAAAGGCAATCCCTGGCGTAATTAAAATTTGCGACAGTAGAAAATTATTTTTTGAATAATTTACTATAGAAAAGGCAATCCCTGGCGTAATTAAAATTTGCGAGAGTATAAAATTATTTTTTGAATAATTTACTATATAAAAGGCAATCCCTGGCGCAATTAAAATTTGCGACAGTAGAAAATTATTTTTTGAATAATTTACTATAGAAAAGGCAATCCCTGGCGCAATTAAAATTTGCGACAGTAGAAAATTATTTTTTGAATAATTTACTATAGAAATGGCAATCACTGGCGTAATTAAAATTTGCGACAGTATAAAATTATTTTTTGAATAATTTACTATAGAAAAGGCAATCCCTGGCGTAATTAAAATTTGCGACAGTAGAAAATTATTTTTTGAATAATTTACTTTAGAAAAGGCAATCCCTGGCGTAATTAAAATTTGCGACAGTATAAAATTATTTTTTGAATAATTTACTATAGAAAAGGCAATCCCTGGCGTAATTAAAATTTGCGACAGTATAAAATTATTTTTTGAATAATTTACCTGGCGAAATTGAAATTTGCGACAGTAAAAAATTATTTTTTGAATAATTTACTATAGAAAAGGCAATCCCTGGCGCAATTAAAATTTGCGACAGTATAAAATTATTTTTTGAATAATTTACTATAGAAAAGGCAATCCCTGGCGTAATTAAAATTTGCGACAGTATAAAATTATTTTTTGAATAATTTACTATAGAAAAGGCAATCCCTGGCGTAATTAAAATTTGCGACAGTAAAAAATTATTTTTTGAATAATTTACTATAGAAAAGGCAATCCCTGGCGCAATTAAAATTTGCGACAGTTGAAAATTATTTTTTTGCAAAATTTACTATAGAAAAGGCAATCCCTGGCGTATTTAAAATTTGCGACAGTAAAAAATAATTTTTTGAATAATTTACTATAGAAAAGGCAATCCCTGGCGCAATTAAAATTTGCGACAGTAGAAAATTATTTTTTGAATAATTTACTATAGAAAAGGCAATCCCTGGCGCAATTAAAATTTGCGACAGTAAAAAATTATTTTTTGAATAATTTACTATAGAAAAGGCAATCCCTGGCGTAATTAAAATTTGCGACAGTAGAAAATTATTTTTTGAATAATTTACCTGGCGAAATTGAAATTTGCGACAGTAAAAAATTATTTTTTGAATAATTTACTATAGAAAAGGCAATCCCTGGCGCAATTAAAATTTGCGACAGTTGAAAATTATTTTTTGAATAATTTACTATAGAAAAGGCAATCCTTGGCGCAATTAAAATTTGCGACAGTATAAAATTATTTTTTGAATAATTTACTATAGAAAAGGCAATCCCTGGCGTAATTAAAATTTGCGACAGTATAAAATTATTTTTTGAATAATTTACTATAGAAAAGGCAATCCCTGGCGTAATTAAAATTTGCGACAGTAGAAAATTATTTTTTGAATAATTTACTATAGAAAAGGCAATCCCTGGCGTAATTAAAATTTGCGACAGTATAAAATTATTTTTTGAATAATTTACTATAGAAAAGGCAATCCCTGGCGTAATTAAAATTTGCGACAGTATAAAATTATTTTTTGAATAATTTACCTGGCGAAATTGAAATTTGCGACAGTAAAAAATTATTTTTTGAATAATTTACTATAGAAAAGGCAATCCCTGGCGCAATTAAAATTTGCGACAGTATAAAATTATTTTTTGAATAATTTACTATAGAAAAGGCAATCCCTGGCGTAATTAAAATTTGCGACAGTAGAAAATTATTTTTTGAATAATTTACTATAGAAAAGGCAATCCCTGGCGCAATTAAAATTTGCGAAGTTGAAAATTATTTTTTGAATAATTTACTATAGAAAAGGCAATCCCTGGCGTAATTAAAATTTGCGACAGTATAAAATTATTTTTTGAATAATTTACCTGGCGAAATTGAAATTTGCGACAGTATAAAATTATTTTTTGAATAATTTACTATAGAAAAGGCAATCCCTGGCGCATTTAAAATTTGCGACAGTATAAAATTATTTTTTGTATAATTTACTATAGAAAAGGCAATCCCTGGCGCAATTAAAATTTGCGACAGTATAAAATTATTTTTTGAATAATTTACTATAGAAAAGGCAATCCCTGGCGCACTTAAAATTTGCGACAGTATAAAATTATTTTTTGAATAATTTACTATAGAAAAGGCAATCCCTGGCGTATTTAAAATTTGCGACAGTAAAAAATTATTTTTTGAATAAATTACTATAGAAAAGGCAATCCCTGGCGTAAATAAAATTTGCGATAGTATAAAATTATTTTTTGTATAATTTACTATATAAAAGGCAATCCCTGGCGCAATTAAAATTTGCGACAGTATAAAATTATTTTTTGAATAATTTACTATAGAAAAGGAAATCCCTGGCGCACTTAAAATTTGCAACAGTATAAAAATATTTTTTGAATAATTTACTATAGAAAAGGCAATCCCTGGCGTAATTAAAATTTGCGACAGTAAAAAATTATTTTTTGAATAATTTACTATAGAAAAGGCAGTCCCTGGCGTAATTAAAATTTGCGACAGTATAAAATTATTTTTTTGAATAATTTACTATAGAAAAGGCAATCCCTGGCGTAATTAAAATTTGCGACAGTAAAAAATTTTTTTTTGAATAATTTACTATAGAAAAGGCAATCCCTGGCGCAATTAAAATTTGCGACAGTTGAAAATTATTTTTTTGCGAAATTTACTATAGAAAAGGCAATCCCTGGCGTATTTAAAATTTGCGACAGTAAAAAGTTATTTTTTGAATAATTTACTATAGAAAAGGCAATCCCTGGCGTAATTAAAATTTGCGACAGTAAAAAATTATTTTTTGAATAATTTACTATAGAAAAGGCAATCCCTGGCGCAATTAAAATTTGCGACAGTAAAAAATTATTTTTTGAATAATTTACTATAGAAAAGGCAATCCCTGGCGTAATTAAAATTTGCGACAGTAGAAAATTATTTTTTGAATAATTTACCTGGCGAAATTGAAATTTGCGACAGTAAAAAATTATTTTTTGAATAATTTACTATAGAAAAGGCAATCCCTGGCGCAATTAAAATTTGCGACAGTTGAAAATTATTTTTTGAATAATTTACTATAGAAAAGGCAATCCCTGGCGCAATTACAATTTGCGACAGTAGAAAATTATTTTTTGAATAATTTACTATAGAAAAGGCAATTCCTGGCGCAATTAAAATTTGCGTCAGTTGAAAATTATTTTTTGAATAATTTACTATAGAAAAGGCAATCCCTGGCGTAATTAAAATTTGCGACAGTATAAAATTATTTTTTGAATAATTTACCTGGCGAAATTGAAATTTGCGACAGTATAAAATTATTTTTTGAATAATTTACTATAGAAAAGGCAATCCCTGGCGCACTTAAAATTTGCGACAGTATAAAATTATTTTTTGAATAATTTACTATAGAAAAGGCAATCCCTGGCGTAATTAAAATTTGCGACAGTAGAAAATTATTTTTTGAATAATTTACCTGGCGAAATTGAAATTTGCGACAGTAAAAAATTATTTTTTGAATAATTTACTATAGAAAAGGCAATCCCTGGCGCAATTAAAATTTGCGACAGTATAAAATTATTTTTTGAATAATTTACTATAGAAAAGGCAATCCCTGGCGTAATTAAAATTTGCGACAGTAGAAAATTATTTTTTGAATAATTTACTATAGAAAAGGCAATCCCTGGCGTAATTAAAATTTGCGACAGTATAAAATAATTTTTTGAATAATTTACTATAGAAAAGGCAATCCCTGGCGTAATTAAAATTTGCGACAGTATAAAATTATTTTTTGAATAATTTACCTGGCGAAATTGAAATTTGCGACAGTAAAAAATTATTTTTTGAATAATTTACTATAGAAAAGGCAATCCCTGGCGCAATTAAAATTTGCGACAGTATAAAATTATTTTTTGAATAATTTACTATAGAAAAGGCAATCCCTGGCGTAATTAAAATTTGCGACAGTAGACAATTATTTTTTGAATAATTTACTATAGAAAAGGCAATCCCTGGCGCAATTAAAATTTGCGAAGTTGAAAATTATTTTTTGAATAATTTACTATAGAAAAGGCAATCCCTGGCGTAATTAAAATTTGCGACAGTATAAAATTATTTTTTGAATAATTTACTATAGAAAAGGCAATCCCTGGCGTAATTAAAATTTGCGACAGTATAAAATTATTTTTTGAGTAATTTACCTGGCGAAATTGAAATTTGCGACAGTAAAAAATTATTTTTTGAATAATTTACTATAGAAAAGGCAATCCTTGGCGCAATTAAAATTTGCGACAGTATAAAATTATTTTTTTAATAATTTACTATAGAAAAGGCAATCCCTGGCGTAATTAAAATTTGCGACAGTAGAAAATTATTTTTTGAATAATTTACTATAGAAAGGAAATCCCTGGCGCAATTAAAATTTGCGAAGTTGAAAATTATTTTTTGAATAATTTACTATAGAAAAGGCAATCCCTGGCGTAATTAAAATTTGCGACAGTATAAAATTATTTTTTGAATTATTTACCTGGCGAAATTAAAATTTGCGACAGTATAAAATTATTTTTTGAATAATTTACTATAGAAAAGGCAATCCCTGGCGCACTTAAAATTTGCGACAGTATAAAATTATTTTTTGAATAATTTACTATAGAAAAGGCAATCCCTGGCGTAATTAAAATTTGCGACAGTAAAAAATTATTTTTTGAATAAATTACTATAGAAAAGGCAATCCCTGGCGTAATTAAAATTTGCGACAGTATAAAATTATTTTTTGAATAATTTACTATATAAAAGGCAATCCCTGGCGCAATTAAAATTTGCGACAGTATAAAATTAGTTTTTGAATAATTTACTATAGAAAAGGAAATCCCTGGCGCACTTAAAATTTGCGACAGGATAAAATTATTTTTTGAATAATTTACTATAGAAAAGGCAATCCCTGGCGTAATTAAAATTTGCGACAGTAAAAAATTATTTTTTGAATAATTTACTATAGAAAAGGCAGTCCCTGACGTAATTAAAATTTGCGACAGTATAAAATTATTTTTTTGAATAATTTACTATAGAAAAGGCAATCCCTGGCGTAATTAAAATTTGCGACAATAAAAAATTATTTTTTGAATAATTTACTATAGAAAAGGCAATCCCTGGCGCAATTAAAATTTGCGACAGTTGAAAATTATTTTTTTGCAAAATTTACTATAGAAAAGGCAATCCCTGGCGTATTTAAAATTTGCGACAGTAAAAAATTATTTTTTGAATAATTTACTATAAAAAAGGCAATCCCTGGCGTAATTAAAATTTGCGACAGTAAATAATTATTTTTTGAATAATTTACTATAGAAAAGGCAATCCCTGGCGCAATTAAAATTTGCGACAGTAAAAAATTATTTTTTGAATAATTTACTATAGAAAAGGCAATCGCTGGCGTAATTAAAATTTGCGACAGTAGAAAATTATTTTTTGAATAATTTACCTGGCGAAATTGAAATTTGCGACAGTAAAAAATTATTTTTTGAATAATTTACTATAGAAAAGGCAATCCCTGGCGTAATTAAAATTTGCGACAGTAAAAAATTATTTTTTGAATAATTTACTATAGAAAAGGCAGTCCCTGGCGTAATTAAAATTTGCGACAGTATAAAATTATTTTTTGAATAATTTACTATAGAAAAGGCAATCCCTGGCGTAATTAAAATTTGCGACAGTAAAAAATTATTTTTTGAATAATTTACTATAGAAAAGGCAATTCCTGGCGCAATTAAAATTTGCGACAGTTGAAAATTATTTTTTGAATAATTTACTATAGAAAAGGCAATCCCTGGCGTAATTAAAATTTGCGACAGTAAAAAATTATTTTTTTGAATAAATTACTATAGAAAAGGCAATCCCTGGCGTAATTAAAATTTGCGACAGTATAAAATTATTTTTTGAATAATTTACTATATAAAAGGCAATCCCTGGCGCAATTAAAATTTGCGACAGTATAAAATTAGTTTTTGAATAATTTACTATAGAAAAGGAAATCCCTGGCGCACTTAAAATTTGCGACAGTATAAAATTATTTTTTGAATAATTTACTATAGAAAAGGCAATCCCTGGCGTAATTAAAATTTGCGACAGTAAAAAATTATTTTTTGAATAATTTACTATAGAAAAGGCAGTCCCTGGCGTAATTAAAATTTGCGACAGTATAAAATTATTTTTTTGAATAATTTACTATAGAAAAGGCAATCCCTGGCGTAATTAAAATTTGCGACAATAAAAAATTATTTTTTGAATAATTTACTATAGAAAAGGCAATCCCTGGCGCAATTAAAATTTGCGACAGTTGAAAATTATTTTTTTGCAAAATTTACTATAGAAAAGGCAATCCCTGGCGTATTTAAAATTTGCGACAGTAAAAAATTATTTTTTGAATAATTTACTATAAAAAAGGCAATCCCTGGCGTAATTAAAATTTGCGACAGTAAAAAATTATTTTTTGAATAATTTACTATAGAAAAGGCAATCCCTGGCGCAATTAAAATTTGCGACAGTAAAAAAATATTTTTTGAATAATTTACTATAGAAAAGGCAATCGCTGGCGTAATTAAAATTTGCGACAGTAGAAAATTATTTTTTGAATAATTTACCTGGCGAAATTGAAATTTGCGACAGTAAAAAATTATTTTTTGAATAATTTACTATAGAAAAGGCAATCCCTGGCGCAATTAAAATTTGCGACAGTTGAAAATTATTTTTTGAATAATTTACTATAGAAAAGGCAATCCCTGGCGCAATTACAAATTGCGACAGTAGAAAATTATTTTTTGAATAATTTACTATAGAAAAGGCAATTCCTGGCGCAATTAAAATTTGCGTCAGTTGAAAATTATTTTTTGAATAATTTACTATAGAAAAGGCAATCCCTGGCGTAATTAAAATTTGCGACAGTAAAAAATTATTTTTTGAATAATTTACTATAGAAAAGGAAATCCCTGGCGCACTTAAAATTTGCGACAGTATAAAATTATTTTTTGAATAATTTACTATAGAAAAGGCAATCCCTGGCGTAATTAAAATTTGCGACAGTAAAAAATTATTTTTTGAATAATTTACTATAGAAAAGGCAGTCCCTGGCGTAATTAAAATTTGCGACAGTATAAAATTATTTTTTTGAATAATTTACTATAGAAAAGGCAATCCCTGGCGTAATTAAAATTTGCGACAGTAAAAAATTATTTTTTGAATAATTTACTATAGAAAAGGCAATCCCTGGCGCAATTAAAATTTGCGACAGTTGAAAATTATTTTTTTGCAAAATTTACTATAGAAAAGGCAATCCCTGGCGTATTTAAAATTTGCGACAGTAAAAAATTATTTTTTGAATAATTTACTATAGAAAAGGCAATCCCTGGCGTAATTAAAATTTGCGACAGTAAAAAATTATTTTTTGAATAATTTACTATAGAAAAGGCAATCCCTGGCGCAATTAAAATTTGCGACAGTAAAAAATTATTTTTGAATAATTTAATATAGAAAAGGCAATCCCTGGCGTAATTAAAATTTGCGACAGTAAAAAATTATTTTTTGAATAATTTACTATAAAAAGGCAGTCCCTGGCGTAATTAAAATTTGCGACAGTATAAAATTATTTTTTTGAATAATTTACTATAGAAAAGGCAATCCCTGGCGTAATTAAAATTTGCGACAGTAAAAAATTATTTTTTGAATAATTTACTATAGAAAAAGCAATCCCTGGCGCAATTAAAATTTGCGACAGTTGAAAATTATTTTTTTGCAAAATTTACTATAGAAAAGGCAATCCCTGGCGTATTTAAAATTTGCGACAGTAAAAAATTATTTTTTGAATAATTTACTATAGAAAAGGCAGTCCCTGGCGTAATTAAAATTTGCGACAGTATAAAATTATTTTTTTGAATAATTTACTATAGAAAAGGCAATCCCTGGCGTAATTAAAATTTGCGACAGTAAAAAATTATTTTTTGAATAATTTACTAAAGAAAAGGCATTCCCTGGCGCAATTAAAATTTGCGACAGTTGAAAATTATTTTTTTGTAAAATTTACTATAGAAAAGGCAATCCCTGGCGTATTTAAAATTTGCGAAAGTAAAAAATTATTTTTTGAATAATTTACTATAGAAAAGGCAATCCCTGGCGCATTTAAAATTTGCGACAGTATAAAATTATTTTTTGAATAATTTACTATAGAAAAGGCAATCCCTGGCGCATTTAAAATTTGCGACAGTATAAAATTATTTTTTGAATAATTTACTATAGAAAAGGCAATCCCTGGCGCAATTAAAATTTGCGACAGTATAAAATTATTTTTTGAATAATTTACTATAGAAAAGGCAATCCCTGGCGCACTTAAAATTTGCGACAGTATAAAATTATTTTTTGAATATTTTACTATAGAAAAGGCAATCCCTGGCGTAATTAAAATTTGCGACAGTAAAAAATTATTTTTTGAATAATTTACTATAGAAAAGGCAATCCCTTGCGTAATTAAAATTTGCGACAGTATAAAATTATTTTTTGAATAATTTACTATAGAAAAGGCAATCCCTGGCGCAATTAAAATTTGCGACAGTATAAAATTATTTTTTGAATAATTTACTATAGAAAAGGAAATCCCTGGCGCACTTAAAATTTGCGACAGTATAAAATTATTTTTTGAATAATTTACTATAGAAAAGGCAATCCCTGGCGTAATTAAAATTTGCGACAGTAAAAAATTATTTTTTGAATAATTTACTATAGAAAAGGCAGTCCCTGGCGTAATTAAAATTTGCGACAGTATAAAATTATTTTTGAATAATTTACTATAGAAAAGGCAATCCCTGGCGTAATTAAAATTTGCGACAGTAAAAAATTATTTTTTGAATAATTTACTATAGAAAAGGCAATCCCTGGCGCAATTAAAATTTGCGACAGTTGAAAATTATTTTTTTTGCAAAATTTACTATAGAAAAGGCAATCCCTGGCGTATTTAAAATTTGCGACAGTAAAAAATTATTTTTTGAATAATTTACTATAGAAAAGGCAATCCCTGGCGTAATTAAAATTTGCGACAGTAAAAAATTGTTTTTTGAATAATTTACTATAGAAAAGGCAATCCCTGGCGCAATTAAAATTTGCGACAGTAAAAAATTATTTTTTGAATAATTTACTATAGAAAAGGCAATCCCTGGCGTAATTAAAATTTGCGACAGTAGAAAATTATTTTTTGAATAATTTACCTGGCGAAATTGAATTTGCGACAGTAAAAAATTATTTTTTGACTAATTTACTATAGAAAAGCAATCCCTGGCGCAATTAAAATTTGCGACAGTTGAAAATTATTTATTGAATAATTTACTATAGAAAAGGCAATCCCTGGCGCAATTACAATTTGCGACAGTAGAAAATTATTTTTTGAATAATTTACTATAGAAAAGGCAATCCCTGGCGCAATTAAAATTTGCGTCAGTTGAAAATTATTTTTTGAATAATTTACTATAGAAAAGGCAATCCCTGGCGTAATTAAATTTGCGACAGTATAAAATTATTTTTTGAATAATTTACCTGGCGAAATTGAAATTTGCGACAGTATAAAATTATTTTTTGAATAATTTACTATAGAAAAGGCAATCCCTGGCGCACTTAAAATTTGCGACAGTATAAAATTATTTTTTGAATAATTTACTATAGAAAAGGCAATCCCTGGCGTAATTAAAATTTGCGACAGTAGAAAATTATTTTTTGAATAATTTACCTGGCGAAATTGAAATTTGCGACAGTACAAAATTATTTTTTGAATAATTTACTATAGAAAAGGCAATCCCTGGCGCAATTAAAATTTGCGACAGTATAAAATTATTTTTTGAATAATTTACTATAGAAAAGGCAATCCCTGGCGTAATTAAAATTTGCGACAGTATAAAATTATTTTTTGAATAATTTACTATAGAAAAGGCAATCCCTGGCGTAATTAAAATTTGCGACAGTAGAAAATTATTTTTTGAATAATTGACTATAGAAAAGGCAATCCCTGGCGCAATTAAAATTTGCGACAGTATAAAATTATTTTTTGAATAATTTACTATAGAAAAGGCAATCCCTGGCGTAATTAAAATTTGCGACAGTAAAAAATTATTTTTTGAATAATTTAATATAGAAAAGGCAATCCCTGGCGTAATTAAAATTTGCGACAGTATAAAATTATTTTTTGAATAATTTACTATAGTAAAGGCAATCCCTGGCGTAATTAAAATTTGCGACAGTATAAAATTATTTTTTGAATAATTTACTATATAAAAGGCAATCCCTGGCGTAGTTAAAATTTGCGACAGTATAAAATTATTTTTTGAATAATTTACTAGAGAAAAGGCAATCCCTGGCGTAGTTAAAATTTGCGACAGTAAAAAATTATTTTTTGAATAATTTACTATAGAAAAGGCAATCCCTGGCGTAATTAAAATTTGCGACAGTATAAAATTATTTTTTGAATAATTTACTATAGAAAAGGCAATCCCTGGCGTAATTAAAATTTGCGACAGTATAAAATTATTTTTTGAATAATTTACTATAGAAAAGGCAATCCCTGGCGTAATTAAAATTTGCGACAGTATAAAATTATTTTTTGAATAATTTACTATAGAAAAGGCAATCCCTGGCGTAGTTAAAATTTGCGACAGTAAAAAATTATTTTTTGAATAATTTACTATAGAAAAGGCAATCCCTGGCGTAATTAAAATTTGCGACAGTATAAAATTATTTTTTGAATAATTTACTATAGAAAAGGCAATCCCTGGCGTAATTAAAATTTGCGACAGTATAAAATTATTTTTTGAATAATTTACTATAGAAAAGGCAATCCCTGACGTAATTAAAATTTGCGACAGTATAAAATTATTTTTTGAATAATTTACCTGGCGAAATTGAAATTTGCGACAGTAAAAAATTATTTTTTGAATAATTTACTATAGAAAAGGCAATCCCTGGCGCAATTAAAATTTGCGACAGTATAAAATTATTTTTTGAATAATTTACTATAGAAAAGGCAATCCCTGGCGTAATTAAAATTTGGCGACAGTATAAAATTATTTTTTGAATAATTTACTATAGAAAAGGCAATCCCTGGCGCAATTAAAATTTGCGACATTTGAAAATTATTTTTTGAATAATTTACTATAGAAAAGGCAATCCCTGGCGTAATTAAAATTTGCGACAATATAAAATTATTTTTTGAATAATTTACCTGGCGAAATTGAAATTTGCGACAGTAAAAAATTATTTTTTGAATAATTTACTATAGAAAAGGCAATCCCTGGCGCAATTAAAATTTGCGACAGTATAAAATTATTTTTTGAATAATATACTATAGAAAAGTCAATTACTGGCGTAATTAAAATTTGCGACAGTAGAAAATTATTTTTTGAATAATTTACTATAGAAAAGGCAATCCCTGGGTAAATAAAATTTGCGACAGTTGAAAATTATTTTTTGAATAATTTACTATAGAAAAGGCAATCCCTGGCGTAATTAAAATTTGCGACAATATAAAATTATTTTTTGAATAATTTACCTGGCGAAATTGAAATTTGCGACAGTAAAAAATTATTTTTTGAATAATTTACTATAGAAAAGGCAATCCCTGGCGCAATTAAAATTTGCGACATTATAAAATTATTTTTTGAATAATTTACTATAGAAAAGGCAATCCCTGGCGTAATTAAAATTTGCGACAGTAGAAAATTATTTTTTGAATAATTGACTATAGAAAAGGCAATCCCTGGCGCAATTAAAATTTGCGACAGTATAAAATTATTTTTTGAATAATTTACTATAGAAAAGGCAATCCCTGGCGTAATTGAAATTTGCGACGGTATAAAATTATTTTTTGAATAATTTACTATAGAAAAGACAATCCCTGGCGCACTTAAAATTTGCGACAGTATAAAATTATTTTTTGAATAATTTACTATAGAAAAGGCAATCCCTGGCGCAATTAAAATTTGCGACAGTATAAAATTATTTTTTGAATAATTTACTATAGAAAAGTCAATCCCTGGCGCACTTAAAATTTGCGACAGTATAAAATTATTTTTTGAATAATTTACTATAGAAAAGGCAATACCTGGCGTAATTAAAATTTGCGACAGTAAAAAATTATTTTTTGAATAATTTACTATAGAAAAGGCAATCCCTGGCGTAATTAAAATTTGCGACAGTATAAAATTATTTTTTGGATAATTTACTATAGAAAAGGCAATCCCTGGCGTAATTAAAATTTGCGACAGTAAAAAATTATTTTGTGAATAATTTACTATAGAAAAGGCAATCCCTGGCGCAATTAAAATTTGCGAAAGTATAAAATTATTTTTTGAATAATTTACTATAGAAAAGGCAATCCCTGGCGTAATTAAAATTTGCGACAGTAAAAAATTATTTTTTGAATAATTTACTATAGAAAAGGCAGTCCCTGGCGTAATTAAAATTTGCGACAGTATAAAATTATTTTTTGAATAATTTACTATAGAAAAGGCAATCCCTGGCGTAATTAAAATTTGCGACAGTAAAAAATTATTTTTTGAATAATTTACTATAGAAAAGGCAATCCCTGGCGCAATTAAAATTTGCGACAGTTGAAAATTATTTTTTGAATAATTTACTATAGAAAAGGCAATCCCTGGCGTAATTAAAATTTGCGACAGTAAAAAATTATTTTTTGAATAAATTACTATAGAAAAGGCAATCCCTGGCGTAATTAAAATTTGCGACAGTATAAAATTATTTTTTGAATAATTTACTATATAAAAGGCAATCCCTGGCGCAATTAAAATTTGCGACAGTATAAAATTAGTTTTTGAATAATTTACTATAGAAAAGGAAATCCCTGGCGCACTTAAAATTTGCGACAGTATAAAATTATTTTTTGAATAATTTACTATAGAAAAGGCAATCCCTGGCGTAATTAAAATTTGCGACAGTAAAAAATTATTTTTTGAATAATTTACTATAGAAAAGGCAGTCCCTGGCGTAATTAAAATTTGCGACAGTATAAAATTATTTTTTTGAATAATTTACTATAGAAAAGGCAATCCCTGGCGTAATTAAAATTTGCGACAATAAAAAATTATTTTTTGAATAATTTACTATAGAAAAGGCAATCCCTGGCGCAATTAAAATTTGCGACAGTTGAAAATTATTTTTTTGCAAAATTTACTATAGAAAAGGCAATCCCTGGCGTATTTAAAATTTGCGACAGTAAAAAATTATTTTTTGAATAATTTACTATAAAAAAGGCAATCCCTGGCGTAATTAAAATTTGCGACAGTAAAAAATTATTTTTTGAATAATTTACTATAGAAAAGGCAATCCCTGGCGCAATTAAAATTTGCGACAGTAAAAAAATATTTTTTGAATAATTTACTATAGAAAAGGCAATCGCTGGCGTAATTAAAATTTGCGACAGTAAAAAATTATTTTTTGAATAATTTACTATAGAAAAGGAAATCCCTGGCGCACTTAAAATTTGCGACAGTATAAAATTATTTTTTGAATAATTTACTATAGAAAAGGCAATCCCTGGCGTATTTAAAATTTGCGACAGTAAAAAATTATTTTTTGAATAATTTACTATAGAAAAGGCAATCCCTGGCGGATTTGAAATTTGCGACAGTAGAAAATTATTTTTTGAATAATTTACTATAGAAAAGGCAATCCCTGGCGCAATTAAAATTTGCGACAGTATAAAATTATTTTTTGCAAAATTTACTGTAGAAAAGGCAATCCCTGGCGGATTTGAAATTTGCGACAGTAGAAAATTAATTTGTGAGAAATTTACTAGAGAAAAGGCAATCCTTGGCGTAATTAAAATTTGCGACAGTAAAAAATTATTTTTTGAATAATTTACTATAGAAAAGGCAATCCCAGGCGTAATTAAAATTTGCGACAGTATAAAATTATTTTTTGAATAATTTACTATAGAAAAGGCAATCCCTGGCGCAATTAAAATTTGCGACAGTTGAAAATTATTTTTTGAATAATTTACTATAGAAAAGGCAATCCCTGGCGTAATTAAAATTTGCGACAGTATAAAATTATTTTTTGAATAATTTACCTGGCGAAATTGAAATTTGCGACAGTAAAAAATTATTTTTTGAATAATTTACTATAGAAAAGGCTATCCCTGGCCTAATTAAAATTTGCGACAGTAGAAAATTATTTTTTGAATAATTTACTATAGAAAAGCAATCCCTGGGATATTTAAAATTTGCGACAGTAGAAAATTATTTTTTGAATAATTTACTATAGAAAAGGCAATCCCTGGCGTATTTAAAATTTGCGACAGTAAAAAATTAATTTGTGAGAAATTTACTATAGAAAAGGCAAACCCTGGCGCAATTAAAATTTGCGACAGTAAAAAATTATTTTTTGAATAATTTACTATAGAAAAGGCAATCCCTGGCGCACTTAAAATTTTGCGACAGTATAAAATTATTTTTTGAATAATTTACTATAGAAAAGGCAATCCCTGGCGTAGTTAAAATTTGCGACAGTAAAAAATTATTTTTTGAATAATTTACTATAGAAAAGGCAATCCCTAGCGCAATTAAAATTTGCGACAGTAAAAAATTATTTTTTGAATAATTTACTATAGAAAAGGCAATCCCTGGCGTAATTAAAATTGGCGACAGTAGAAAATTATTTTTTGAATAATTTACTATAGAAAAGGCAATCCCTGGCGTAATTAAAATTTGCGACAGTATAAAATTATTTTTTGAATAATTTACTATAGAAAAGGCAATCCCTGGCGTAATTAAAATTTGCGACAGTATAAAATTATTTTTTGAATAATTTACTATAGAAAAGGCAATCCCTGGCGTAATTAAAATTTGCGACAGTAGAAAATTATTTTTTGAATAATTTACTATAGAAAAGGCAATCCCTGGCGTAATTAAAATTTGCGACAGTATAAAATTATTTTTTGAATAATTTACCTGGCGAAATTGAAATTTGCGACAGTAAAAAATTATTTTTTGAATAATTTACTATAGAAAAGGCAATCCCTGGCGCAATTTAAATTTGCGACAGTATAAAATTTTTTTTTGAATAATTTACTATAGAAAAGGCAATCCCTGGCGTAGTTAAAATTTGCGACAGTTGAAAATTATTTTTTGACTAATTTACTATAGAAAAGGCAATCCCTGGCGCAATTAAAATTTGCGAAAATTGAAAATTATTTTTTGAATATTTCACTATAGAAAAGGCAATCCCTGGCATAATTAAAATTTGCGACAGTACAAAATTATTTTTTGAAAAATTTACCTGGCGAAATTGAAATCTGCGACAGTATAAAATTATTTTTTGAATAATTTACTATAGAAAAGGCAATCCCTGGCGCACTTAAAACTTGCGACAGTATAAAATTATTTTTTGAATAATTTACTATAGAAAAGGCAATCCCTGGAGCAATTAAAATTTGCGACAGTATAAAATTATTTTTTGAATAATTTACTATAGAAAAGGCAATCCCTGGCGCACTTAAAATTTGCGAAAGTATAAAATTATTTTTTGAATAATTTACTATAGAAAAGGCAATCCCTGGCGTAATTAAAATTTGCGACAGTAAAAAATTATTTTTTGAATAATTTACTATAGAAAAGGCAATCCCTGGCGCAATTAAAATTTGCGACAGTATAAAATTATTTTTTGAATAATTTACTATAGAAAAGGCAATCCCTGGCGTAGTTAAAATTTGCGACAGTAAAAAATTATTTTTTGAATAATTTACTATAGAATAGGCAATCCCTGGCGTAATTAAAATTTGCGACAGTATAAAATTATTTTTTGAATAATTTACTACAGAAAAGGCAATCCCTGGCGTAATTAAAATTTGCGACAGTATAAAATTATTTTTTGAATAATTTACTATAAAAAAGGCAATTCCTGGCGTAATTAAAATTTGCGACAGTAGAAAATTATTTTTTGAATAACTTACTATAGAAAAGGCAATCCCTGGCGTAATTAAAACTTGCGACAGTATAAAATTATTTTTTGAATAATTTACTATAGAAAAGGCAATCCCTGGCGCAATTAAAATTTGCGACAGTATAAAATTATTTTTTGGATAATTTACTATAGAAAAGGCAATCCCTGGCGCACTTAAAATTTGCGAAAGTATAAAATTATTTTTTGAATAATTTACTATAGAAAAGGCAATCCCTGGCGTAATTAAAATTTGCGACAGTAAAAAATTATTTTTTGAATAATTTACTATAGAAAAGGCAATCCCTGGCGTAATTAAAATTTGCGACAGTATAAAATTATTTTTTGAATAATTTACTATAAAAAAGGCAATTCCTGGCGTAATTAAAATTTGCGAAAATTGAAAATTATTTTTTGAATATTTTACTATAGAAAAGGCAATCCCTGGCATAATTAAAATTTGCGACAGTACAAAATTATTTTTTGAAAAATTTACCTGGCGAAATTGAAATCTGCGACAGTATAAAATTATTTTTTGAATAATTTACTATAGAAAAGGCAATCCCTGGCGCACTTAAAATTTGCGACAGTAAAAAATTATTTTTTGAATAATTTACTATATAAAAGGCAATCCCTGGCGTAATTAAAATTTGCGACAGTAGAAAATTATTTTTTGAATAACTTACCTGGCGAAATTGAAATTTGCGACAGTATAAAATTATTTTTTGAATAATTTACTATAGAAAAGGCAATCCCTGGCGTATTTAAAATTTGCGACAGTAAAAAATTATTTTTTGAATAATTTACTATAGAAAAGGCAATCCCTGGCGGATTTGAAATTTGCGACAGTAGAAAATTATTTTTTGAATAATTTACTATAGAAAAGGCAATCCCTGGCGCAATTAAAATTTGCGACAGTATAAAATTATTTTTTGCAAAATTTACTGTAGAAAAGGCAATCCCTGGCGGATTTGAAATTTGCGACAGTAGAAAATTAATTTGTGAGAAATTTACTAGAGAAAAGGCAATCCTTGGCGTAATTAAAATTTGCGACAGTAAAAAATTATTTTTTGAATAATTTACTATAGAAAAGGCAATCCCAGGCGTAATTAAAATTTGCGACAGTATAAAATTATTTTTTGAATAATTTACTATAGAAAAGGCAATCCCTGGCGCAATTAAAATTTGCGACAGTTGAAAATTATTTTTTGAATAATTTACTATAGAAAAGGCAATCCCTGGCGTAATTAAAATTTGCGACAGTATAAAATTATTTTTTGAATAATTTACCTGGCGAAATTGAAATTTGCGACAGTAAAAAATTATTTTTTGAATAATTTACTATAGAAAAGGCTATCCCTGGCCTAATTAAAATTTGCGACAGTAGAAAATTATTTTTTGAATAATTTACTATAGAAAAGCAATCCCTGGGATATTTAAAATTTGCGACAGTAGAAAATTATTTTTTGAATAATTTACTATAGAAAAGGCAATCCCTGGCGTATTTAAAATTTGCGACAGTAAAAAATTAATTTGTGAGAAATTTACTATAGAAAAGGCAATCCCTGGCGCAATTAAAATTTGCGACAGTAAAAAATTATTTTTTGAATAATTTACTATAGAAAAGGCAATCCCTGGCGCACTTAAAATTTTGCGACAGTATAAAATTATTTTTTGAATAATTTACTATAGAAAAGGCAATCCCTGGCGTAATTAAAATTTGCGACAGTAAAAAATTATTTTTTGAATAATTTACTATAGAAAAGGCAATCCCTAGCGCAATTAAAATTTGCGACAGTAAAAAATTATTTTTTGAATAATTTACTATAGAAAAGGCAATCCCTGGCGTAATTAAAATTGGCGACAGTAGAAAATTATTTTTTGAATAATTTACTATAGAAAAGGCAATCCCTGGCGTAATTAAAATTTGCGACAGTATAAAATTATTTTTTGAATAATTTACTATAGAAAAGGCAATCCCTGGCGTAATTAAAATTTGCGACAGTATAAAATTATTTTTTGAATAATTTACTATAGAAAAGGCAATCCCTGGCGTAATTAAAATTTGCGACAGTAGAAAATTTTTTTTTGAATAATTTACTATAGAAAAGGCAATCCCTGGCGTAATTAAAATTTGCGACAGTATAAAATTATTTTTTGAATAATTTACCTGGCGAAATTGAAATTTGCGACAGTAAAAAATTATTTTTTGAATAATTTACTATAGAAAAGGCAATCCCTGGCGCAATTTAAATTTGCGACAGTATAAAATTTTTTTTTGAATAATTTACTATAGAAAAGGCAATCCCTGGCGTAATTAAAATTTGCGACAGTAGAAAATTATTTTTTGACTAATTTACTATAGAAAAGGCAATCCCTGGCGCAATTAAAATTTGCGAAAATTGAAAATTATTTTTTGAATATTTTACTATAGAAAAGGCAATCCCTGGCATAATTAAAATTTGCGACAGTACAAAATTATTTTTTGAAAAATTTACCTGGCGAAATTGAAATCTGCGACAGTATAAAATTATTTTTTGAATAATTTACTATAGAAAAGGCAATCCCTGGCGCACTTAAAACTTGCGACAGTATAAAATTATTTTTTGAATAATTTACTATAGAAAAGGCAATCCCTGGCGCAATTAAAATTTGCGACAGTATAAAATTATTTTTTGAATAATTTACTATAGAAAAGGCAATCCCTGGCGCACTTAAAATTTGCGAAAGTATAAAATTATTTTTTGAATAATTTACTATAGAAAAGGCAATCCCTGGCGTAATTAAAATTTGCGACAGTAAAAAATTATTTTTTGAATAATTTACTATAGAAAAGGCAATCCCTGGCGTAATTAAAATTTGCGACAGTATAAAATTATTTTTTTTATAATTTACTATAGAAAAGGCAATCCCTGGCGTAATTAAAATTTGCGACAGTAAAAAATTATTTTTTGAATAATTTACTATAGAAAAGGCAATCCCTGGCGCAATTAAAATTTGCGACAGTATAAAATTATTTTTTGAATAATTTACTATAGAAAAGGCAATCCCTGGCGTAGTTAAAATTTGCGACAGTAAAAAATTATTTTTTGAATAATTTACTATAGAATAGGCAATCCTTGGCGTAATTAAAATTTGCGACAGTATAAAATTATTTTTTGAATAATTTACTATAGAAAAGGCAATCCCTGGCGTAATTAAAATTTGCGACAGTATAAAATTATTTTTTGAATAATATACTATAAAAAAGGCAATTCCTGGCGTAATTAAAATTTGCGACAGTAGAAAATAATTTTTTGAATAACTTACTATAGAAAAGGCTATCCCGGGCGTAATTAAAATTTGCGACAGTATAAAATTATTTTTTGAATAATTTACTATAGAAAAGGCAATCCCTGGCGTAATTAAAATTTGCGACAGTATAAAATAATTTTTTGAATAATTTACCTGGCGAAATTGAAATTTGCGACAGTAAAAAATTATTTTTTGAATAATTTACTATAGAAAAGGCAATCCCTGACGCAATTAAAATTTGCGACAGTATAAAATTATTTTTTGAATAATTTACTATAGAAAAGGCAAACCCTGGCGCAATTAAAATTTGCGACAGTATAAAATTATTTTTTGAATAATTTACTATAGAAAAGTCAATTCCTGGCGCACTTAAAATTTGCGATAGTATAAAATTATTTTTTGAATAATTTACTATAGAAAAGGCAATACCTGGAGTAATTAAAATTTGCGACAGTAAAAAATTATTTTTTGAATAATTTACTATAGAAAAGGCAATCCCTGGCGTAATTAAAATTTGCGACAGTATAAAAATATTTTTTGGATAATTTACTATAGAAAAGGCAATCCCTGGCGTAATTAAAATTTGCGACAGTAAAAAATTATTTTTTGAATAATTTACTATAGAAAAGGCAATCCCTGGCGCAATTAAAATTTGCGAAAGTATAAAATTATTTTTTGAATAATTTACTATAGAAAATGCAATCCCTGGCGCAATTAAAATTTGCGAAAGTATAAAATTATTTTTTGAATAATTTACTATAGAAAAGGCAATCCCTGGCGCACTTAAAATTTGCGACAGTATAAAATTATTTTTTGAATAATTTACTATAGAAAAGGCAATACCTGACGTAATTAAAATTTGCGACAGTAGAAAATTATTTTTTGAATAATTTACCTGGCGAAATTGAAATTTGCGACAGTAAAAAATTATTTTTTGAATAATTTACTATAGAAAAGGCAATCCCTGGCGTAATTAAAATTTGCGACAGTAGAAAATTATTTTTTGAATAATTTACTATATAAAAGGCAATCCCTGGGATATTTAAAATTTGCGACAGTAGAAAATTATTTTTTGAATAATTTACTATAGAAAAGGCAATCCCTGGGATATTTAAAATTTACGACAGTAGAAAATTTTTTTTGAATAATTTACTATAGAAAAGGCAATCCCTGGCGTAACTAAAATTTGCGACAGTAAAAAATTATTTTTTGAATAATTAACTATAGAAAAACAATCCCTGGCGCAATTAAAATTTGCGACAGTAAAAAATTATTTTTTGAATAATTTACTATATAAAAGGCAATCCCTGGCGTAATTAAAATTTGCGACAGTAGAAAATTATTTTTTGAATAATTTACCTGGCGAAATTGAAATTTGCGACAGTAAAAAATTATTTTTTGAATAATTTACTATAGAAAAGGCAATCCCTGGCGCAATTAAAATTTGCGACAGTAGAAAATTATTTTTTGAATAATTTACTATAGAAAAGGCAATCCCTGGCGCAATTAAAATTTGCGACAGTAGAAAATTATTTTTTGAATAATTTACTATAGAAAAGGCAATCCCTGGCGTAATTAAAATTTGCGACATTATAAAATTATTTTTTGAATAATTTACTATAGAAAAGGCAATCCCTGGCGTAATTAAAATTTGCGACAGTAGAAAATTATTTTTTGAATAATTTACTATAGAAAAGGCAATCCCTGGCGTAATTAAAATTTGCGACAGTATAAAATTATTTTTTGAATAATTTACTATAGAAAAGGCAATCCCTGGCGTAATTAAAATTTGCGACAGTATAAAATTATTTTTTGAATAATTTACTATAGAAAAGGCAATCCCTGGCGTAATTAAAATTTGCGACAGTAGAAAATTAGTTTTTGAATAATTTACTATAGAAAAGGCAATCCCTGGTGTAATTAAAATTTGCGACAGTAGAAAATTATTTTTTGAATAACTTACTATAGAAAAGGCAATCCCTGGCGTAATTAAAATTTGCGACAGTAGAAAATTATTTTTTGAATAATTTACTATAAAAAAGGCAATCCCTGGCGTAATTAAAATTTGCGACAATATAAAATTATTTTTTGAATAATTTACTACAGAAAAGGCAATCCCTGGCGTATTTAAAATTTGCGACAGTATAAAATTATTTTTTGAATAATTTACTATAGAAAAGGCAATCCCTGGCGTAATTAAAATTTGCGACAGTAGAAAATTATTTTTTGAATAATTTACTATAGAAAAGGCAATCCCTGGCGTAATTAAAATTTGCGACAGTAAAAAATTATTTTTTGAATAATTTACTATAGAAAAGGCAATCCCTGGCGCAGTTAAAATTTGCGAAAGTATAAAATTATTTTTTGAATAATTTACTATAGAAAAGGCAATCCCTGGCGTAATTAAAATTTGCGACAGTGAAAAATTATTTTTTGAATAATTTACTTTAGAAAAGGCAATCCCTGGCGCAATTAAAATTTGCGAAAGTAAAAAATTATTTTTTGAATAATTTACTATAGAAAAGGCAATCCCTGGCGTAATTAAAATTTGCGACAGTAGAAAATTATTTTTTGAATAATTTACCTGGCGAAATTGAAATTTGCGACAGTAAAAAATTATTTTTTGAATAATTTACTATAGAAAAGGCAATCCCTGGCGTAATTAAAATTTGCGACAGTAGAAAATTATTTTTTGAATAATTTACTATAGAAACGGCAATCCCTGGGATATTTAAAATTTGCGACAGTAGAAAATTATTTTTTGAATAATTTACTATAGAAAAGGCAATCCCTGGAGTAATTAAAATTTGCGACAGTAAAAAATTATTTTTTGAATAATTTACTATAGAAAAGGTAATCCCTGGCGCAATTAAAATTTTCGACAGTAAAAAATTATTTTTTGAATAATTTACCTGGCGAAATTGAAATTTGCGACAGTAAAAAATTATTTTTTGAATAATTTACTATAGAAAAGGCAATTCCTGGCGCAATTAAAATTTGCGACAGTAGAAAATTATTTTTTGAATAATTTACCTGGCGAAATTGAAATTTGCGAGAGTAAAAAATTATTTTTTGAATAATTTACTATAGAAAAGGCAATCCCTGGGATATTTAAAATTTGCGACAGTAGAAAATTATTTTTTGAATAATTTACTATAGAAAAGGCAATCCCTGGCGTAACTAAAATTTGCGACAGTAAAAAATTATTTTTTGAATAATTAACTATAGAAAAACAATCCCTGGCGCAATTAAAATTTGCGACAGTAAAAAATTATTTTTTGAATAATTTACTATATAAAAGGCAATCCCTGGCGTAATTAAAATTTGCGACAGTAGAAAATTATTTTTTGAATAATTTACCTGGCGAAATTGAAATTTGCGACAGTAAAAAATTATTTTTTGAATAATTTACTATAGAAAAGGCAATCCCTGGCGCAATTAAAATTTGCGACAGTAGAAAATTATTTTTTGAATAATTTACTATAGAAAAGGCAATCCCTGGCGCAATGACAATTTGCGACAGTAGAAAATTATTTTTTGAATAATTTACTATAGAAAAGGCAATCCCTGGCGTAATTAAAATTTGCGACATTATAAAATTATTTTTTGAATAATTTACTATAGAAAAGTATAAAATTATTTTTTGAATAATTTACTATAGAAAAGGCAATCCCTGGCGTAATTAAAATTTGCGACAGTATAAAATTATTTTTTGAATAATTTACTATAGAAAAGGCAATCCCTGGCGTATTTAAAATTTGCGACAGTAAAAAATTATTTTTTGAATAATTTACTATAGAAAAGGCAATCCCTGGCGGATTTGAAATTTGCGACAGTAGAAAATTATTTTTTGAATAATTTACTATAGAAAAGGCAATCCCTGGCGCAATTAAAATTTGCGACAGTATAAAATTATTTTTTGCAAAATTTACTGTAGAAAAGGCAATCCCTGGCGGATTTGAAATTTGCGACAGTAGAAAAATAATTTGTGAGAAATTTACTAGAGAAAAGGCAATCCTTGGCGTAATTAAAATTTGCGACAGTAAAAAATTATTTTTTGAATAATTTACTATAGAAAAGGCAATCCCAGGCGTAATTAAAATTTGCGACAGTATAAAATTATTTTTTGAATAATTTACTATAGAAAAGGCAATCCCTGGCGCAATTAAAATTTGCGACAGTTGAAAATTATTTTTTGAATAATTTACTATAGAAAAGGCAATCCCTGGCGTAATTAAAATTTGCGACAGTATAAAATTATTTTTTGAATAATTTACCTGGCGAAATTGAAATTTGCGACAGTAAAAAATTATTTTTTGAATAATTTACTATAGAAAAGGCTATCCCTGGCGTAATTAAAATTTGCGACAGTAGAAAATTATTTTTTGAATAATTTACTATAGAAAAGCAATCCCTGGGATATTTAAAATTTGCGACAGTAGAAAATTATTTTTTGAATAATTTACTATAGAAAAGGCAATCCCTGGCGTATTTAAAATTTGCGACAGTAAAAAATTAATTTGTGAGAAATTTACTATAGAAAAGGCAATCCCTGGCGCAATTAAAATTTGCGACAGTATAAAATTATTTTTTGAATAATTTACTATAGAAAAGGCAATCCCTGGCGCAATTAAAATTTGCGACAGTTGAAAATTATTTTTTGAATAATTTACTATAGAAAAGGCAATCCCTGGCGTAATTAAAATTTGCGACAGTATAAAATTATTTTTGGAATAATTTACCTGGCGAAATTGAAATTTGCGACAGTAAAAAATTATTTTTTGAATAATTTACTATAGAAAAGGCTATCCCTGGCGTAATTAAAATTTGCGACAGTAGAAAATTATTTTTTGAATAATTTACTATAGAAATGCAATCCCTGGGATATTTAAAATTTGCGACAGTATAAAATTATTTTTTGAATAATTTACTATAGAAAAGGCAATCCCTGGCGTAATTAAAATTTGCGACAGTAGAAAATTATTTTTTGAATAATTTACTACAGAAAAGGCAATCCCTGGCGTAATTAAAATTTGCGACAGTATAAAATTATTTTTTGAATAATTTACTATAGAAAAGGCAATCCCTGGCGTAATTAAAATTTGCGACAGTATAAAATTATTTTTTGAATAATTTACTATAGAAAAGGCAATCCCTGGCGTAATTAAAATTTGCGACAGTAGAAAATTGTTTTTTGAATAATTTACTATAGAAAAGGCAATCCCTGGCGTAATTAAAATTTGCGACAGTATAAAATTATTTTTTGAATAATTTACTATAGAAAAGGCAATCTCTGGCGTAATTAAAATTTGCGACAGTAGAAAATTATTTTTTGAATAATTTACTATAGAAAAGGCAATCCCTGGCGTAATTAAAATTTGCGACAGTATAAAATTATTTTTTGAATAATTTACTATAGAAAAGGCAATCCCTGGCGTATTTAAAATTTGCGACAGTAAAAAATTATTTTTTGAATAATTTACTATAGAAAAGGCAATCCCTGGGATATTTAAAATTTGCGACAGTAAAAAATTAATTTGTGAGAAATTTACTATAGAAAAGGCAATCCCTGGCGCAATTAAAATTTGCGACAGTAAAAAATTATTTTTTGAATAATTTACTATAGAAAAGGCAATCCCTGGGATATTTAAAATTTGCGAAAGTAGAAAATTATTTTTTGAATAATTTACTATAGAAAAGGCAATCCCTGGCGTAATTAAAATTTGCGACAGTAAAAAATTATTTTTTTGAATAATTTACTATAGAAAAGGCAATCCCTGGCGCAATTAAAATTTGCGACAGTTAAAAATTATTTTTTGAATGATTTACTATAGAAAAGGCAATCCCTGGCGTAATTAAAATTTCCGACAGTAGAAAATTATTTTTTGAATATTTTACCTGGCGAAATTGAAATTTGCGACAGTAAAAAATTATTTTTTGAATAATTTACTATAGAAAAGGCAATCCCTGGCGAAATTAAAATTTGCGACAGTAGAAAATTATTTTTTGAATAATTTACCTGGCGAAATTGAAATTTGCTACAGTAAAAAATTATTTTTTGAATAATTTACTATAGAAAAGGCAATCCCTGGCGTAATTAAAATTTGCGACAGTAGAAAATTATTTTTTGAATAATTTACTATAGAAAAGGCAATCCCTGTGATATTTAAAATTTGCGACAGTAGACAATTATTATTTGAATAATTTACTATAGAAAAGGCAATCCCAGGCGTAATTAAAATTTGCGACAGTAAAAAACTATTTTTTGAATAATTTACTATAGAAAAGGCTATCCCTGGCGCAATTAAAATTTGCGACAGTAAAAAATTATTTTTTGAATAATTTACTATAGCAAAGGCAATCCCTGGCGCAATTAAAATTTGCGACAGTAGAAAATTATTTTTTGAATAATTTACTATAGAAAAGGCAATCCCTGGGATATTTAAAATTTGCGACAGTAGAAAATTATTTTTTGAATAATTAACTATAGAAAAGGCAATCCCTGGCGTAATTAAAATTTGCGACAGTAAAAAATTATTTTTTGAATAATTTACTATAGAAAAGGCAATCCCTGGCGTAATTAAAATTTGCGACAGTATAAAATTATTTTTTGAATAATTTACTATAGAAAAGGCAATCCCTGGCGTAATTAAAATTTGCGACAGTATAAAATTATTTTTTGAATAATTTACTATAGAAAAGGCAATCCCTGGCGTAATTAAAATTTGCGACAGTAGAAAATTATTTTTTGAATAATTTACTATAGAAAAGGCAATCCCTGGCGTAATTAAAATTTGCGACAGTAGAAAATTATTTTTTGAATAATTTACTATAGAAAAGGCAATCCCTGGCGTAATTAAAATTTGCGACAGTATAAAATTATTTTTTGAATAATTTACTATAGAAAAGGCAATCCCTGGCGTAATTAAAATTTGCGACAGTAGAAAATTATTTTTTGAATAATTTACTATAGAAAAGGCAATCCCTGGCGTAATTAAAATTTGCGACAGTATAAAATTATTTTTTGAATAATTTACTATAGAAAAGGCAATCCCTGGCGTATTTAAAATTTGCGACAGTAAAAAATTATTTTTTGAATAATTTACTATAGAAAAGGCAATCCCTGGGATATTTAAAATTTGCGACAGTAAAAAATTAATTTGTGAGAAATTTACTATAGAAAAGGCAATCCCTGGCGCAATTAAAATTTGCGACAGTAAAAAATTATTTTTTGAATAATTTACTATAGAAAAGGCAATCCCTGGGATATTTAAAATTTGCGACAGTAGAAAATTATTTTTTGAATAATATACTATAGAAAAGGCAATCCCTGGCGTAATTAAAATTTGCGACAGTAAAAAATTATTTTTTGAATAATTTACTATAGAAAAGGCAATCCCTGGCGCAATTAAAATTTGCGACAGTAAAAAATTATTTTTTGAATGATTTACTATAGAAAAGGCAATCCCTGGGATATTTAAAATTTGCGACAATAGAAAATTATTTTTTGAATAATTTACTATAGAAAAGGCAATCCCTGGCGTAATTAAAATTAGCGACAGTAAAAAATTATTTTTTGAATAATTTACTATAGAAAAGGCAATCATCCCTGGCGCAATTAAAATTTGCGACAGTAAAAAATTATTTTTTGAATGATTTACTATAGAAAAGGCAATCCCTGGCGTAATTAAAATTTCCGACAGTAGAAAATTATTTTTCGAATATTTTACCTGGCGAAATTGAAATTTGCGACAGTAAAAAATTATTTTTTGAATAATTTACTATAGAAAAGGCAATCCCTGGCGCAATTAAAATTTGCGACAGTAGAAAATTATTTTTTGAATAATTTACCTGGGGAAATTGAAATTTGCTACAGTAAAAAATTATTTTTTGAATAATTTACTATAGAAAAGGCAAACGCTGGCGTAATTAAAATTTGCGACAGTAGAAAATTATTTTTTGAATAATTTACTATAGAAAAGGCAATCCCTGTGATATTTAAAATTTGCGACAGTAGAAAATTATTATTTGAATAATTTACTATAGAAAAGGCAATCCCTGGCGTAATTAAGATTTGCGACAGTAAAAAATTATTTTTTGAATAATTTACTATAGAAAAGGCAATCCCTGGCGCAATTAAAATTTGCGACAGTAAAAAATTATTTTTTGAATAATTTACTATAGAAAAGGCAATCCCTGGCGCAATTAAAATTTGCGACAGTAGAAAATTATTTTTTGAATAATTTACTATAGAAAAGGCAATCCCTGGGATATTTAAAATTTGCGACAGTAGAAAATTATTTTTTGAATAATTTACTATAGAAAAGGCAATCCCTGGCGTAATTAAAATTTGCGACAGTAAAAAATTATTTTTTGAATAATTACTATAGAAAAGGCAATTCCTGGCGCAATTAAAATTTGCGACAGTAAAAAATTATTTTTTGAATAATTTACTATAGAAAAGGCAATCCCTGGCGCAATTAAAATTTGCGACAGTAGAAAATTATTTTTTGAATAATTTACTATAGAAAAGGCAATCCCTGGGATATTTAAAATTTGCGACAGTAGAAATTTATTTTTTGAATAATTTACTATAGAAAAGGCAATCCCTGGCGTAATTAAAAGTTGCGACAGTAAAAAATTATTTTTTGAATAATTTACTATAGAAAAGGCAATCCCTGGCGCAATTAAAATTTGCGACAGTAAAAAATTATTTTTTGAATAATTTACTATAGAAAAGGCAATCCCTGGCGTAATTAAAATTTGCGACAGTAGAAAATTATTTTTTGAATAATTTAGCTGGCGAAATTGAAATTTGCGACAGTAAAAAATTATTTTTTGAATAATTTACTATAGAAAAGGCAATCCCTGGCGTAATTAAAATTTGCGACAGTAGAAAATTATTTTTTGAATAATTTACTATAGAAAAGGCAATTCCTGGGATATTTAAAATTTGCGACAGTAGAAAATAATTTTTTGAATAATTTACTATAGAAAAGGCAATCCCTGGCGTAATTATAATTTGCGACAGTAAAAAATTATTTTTTGAATAATTTACTATAGAAAAGGCAATCCCTGTCG
>CAWVNZ010000569.1:0-16136 GCA_963930735.1 Dioctria linearis
CGTTGTGCCGAAGCGCCCTAGCTTTGAAGCACCATTTAAGGTGATCTTGTGGGACCGTTAACAGTGGCACGCTGGGACCTACTCTTTGAAAAAGTATCTCTTAATAGTACACGGAAAGGCCCAAAATGGACCGAAAAGCAGGCGTGGGCATGTATGGGCCAAAGTGCTTTCTCGCAAAGGCACTATGGGCATCACCAACGATTTTCAGACAGAAATACACGCCATAGAGCTCTGCGCTCACGAAATAATCATCCACAAAACATGCGTGGTGCCAAAATATACATAATATCAGATAGCCAAGCAGCACTAAAAAGTTTAATTCGTTTACCTTTGAGTCTGAGCTGGTTTGGGACTGTTTTGAAGCAACTAGCTGAAACAAATAGGGTGACACTGATCTGGTTACCATGATATGAAGGCATTAAGGGAAACGCGATTGCGGACCACCTTGCAAAGGAAATCTATGTTTATTGGCCTTGAGCGTGTCTTTGGACACCCAAAAATTTATCTCTCAGATCAGATTTTGAGGGACAGAATTACGAATGAACACTGGGAAAATACCCCGGGGCTGAGACAAGCGAGGAAGTTTATTAAGTATTCGCGATAGAGGACAAAAGCATTCCTCACACTCAGAAGAAAGGAACGAAGGCTGATAACGGGGATACTTACTGGGCACTGTCCGCTTCGATACCATTTTAAGAAGATGGTTAAGGTCTATGATGACACCTGTCCATTCTGTATGGAAGACTATGAAACCTCTTAACATGTCCTGTGTGACTGTGAAACTGTGGCGCATAAGGCTAAGATATCTAGGAAAGGCATTTCCACTGCCAGAGGATGTCGGAAAAATGGCCCCCAAGTACATTATAAGTTTCATCAAACACCCTAAATTCGATTGGGCACCCTAGGGTATTTAGGGGTAATGTCACAAAAGATCTTATAAGTCGCGGTTATTAGATGAGAGGCGGAGTCCTGTCTGCACCCCCCCCCCCCCCCCCCCCCAGTTATTAATAATAATAGATTATAATAATGTTTTCAGTTTGATAATGTTCATTTATAATTTTGATGTTTTATTGAGGAATCAAAGAATTATTGTCAACATTGTAAAGCGTATATTAGCTAAAAATAGCACTTAAGGATAACTAAAGTAATTGATGAAAAATTTCAAAGATTAAATGGAGTTTCCCATAATTACAAATATACCCAGCTTTGTAAATATTGGCACAGGGGATAGGAAAACATATTACATAAGGGTTAAACGTAAACCATCCCACATTTGAGATTCGAAAAAGGCGTTACTGGTGTATGCTTTTCTCAACATCATCAGGTTATGTGATGGTATCGTCTATTTTTATTTCCGATTTTAATATATTCTGAGGTGTGAAAATATTCATCGAAATGTAAATATTGTCGAAGGAAATGTAAAATATAACTTTAATAATTTAGAGATCCAGCGAGCATATTTTCAAAACAGAGGCATAGCTATAGTTAGGGACATTCCCCTAAAGTATCCCCAATATCGATATATCAATTATAAATTTTATATCAACTTTAATTTTTGGCTTATATTAGTGAGAGGAGATTAAGTAAAATTCCATTCCAACATAAGATTCAAGCCGACATTGCTGGCTTTCAATAAAATTTCTCACCGTCCAAAGTTGCTATGTATACTCCTAAATAAACTGGAGATTAAATGGTTCACATGTCCATAAATGAAAATATCCACAAGATTGTTATCGGGAAAAGCGCAAATAGGGGATTTAAGGACATTAAAGTCCATTGTCTGTTCTGTAATCAACTTTGGGAATCCCCTTCTAATAACGCCAATTGTTATTTAAGTTTATTTAAGAAACTCTTCTGTTAAAGCCTCATAGCACAGCTTATCTTTCAGCCTTTCCTACATTGAAATGAAATCTTTTCAATGGGTAGAAAAAAATCATTCTAAGGGGGCAAACTCATTTCAAGACTAGCCTAGTCGTTGAAAAAAATAATCAAATAACTCAAAAGGGACTTTGTTAATCTATTGATTCTACCAATCGATCGATTTCTTCGACTTTATCGTAAAGGTCGTTTCTTGTGAGTCCCTCAGAGGTTTCAAGATTATTTTCTTTTTTATTTCCTTCTTTGCAACTGTTGGTTTAAAATCAGTTACTCTTGTTGAAAGAAAGATCCTTTCTCTTGAGTTTTTTGTTTTTTTTTTTTTTAGTAAATACAGTAAACTTGGTTACACATAATTCCTGAGATAAGCCAATAATAAAGATTATCCGTTTTTATTATCAAAATTAATTTTGCATGTCCAGAGCAGGTATACAGGTATGAGTTTCTTGGATCAGAATTGCCAAAGAATTACTTGGGCATCGAGAAGCATTTTCACATGCCTATTTCTCGATTTGGTACATTGATTTTGGGTGATTTACACATTTTGAAATGTTGTTATCATGCGAATTATTCCGCTAATTATAGTTTTTATGATATCTCATATAACTTAAATCCTTTATGGGGTGTTTCAAGAGGATTCAACTTCAAAAAATGACAACTGAGTTAAATTTTGTTTACATCTCGATTATAGGTCAATGGTGAAATTCATTATTTAGGAAGTAGGAGGAGTTAAAAATTTTACATTAATATTTTATGAATCGCTCAAAAATTCAGCTGAAGTTTGTTCGATTACTTTTAAAATACAAAGAATACATCGTCAACTGAAATTTTCCATATCGGATTTAAGAAATGTTTTCTGCATATTTTGCACTTTTTTTTAAGCACATCTAACTAAAATGAATTCATCACAGAAGTAATTTGTCTGCCCTTGAATTTTTTGTGTATTTTCGTAAAAAAAATTTGCAAAAGGCAGGGAAATGTTTGTATTTTGAGGTACGAACTAAGGTCTTGGGGCTCTAAATTCGGTAGAATAAATCGGTTGTTGAAAGCATCATTTTACAAAATAATAATAGTTGTTTAGATAAGAAAAAAGACGTTGATGTTTAGTAAGACTTTGCTTGAAAGACATCCATATATGCTTTAGATGTGTTGGAATTTCTTCGTCCCAAGTCATTTTTGACTTCCATAACTCTTGCACGTAGAGTTTCCCTAAGGACCACTACTGGCGCAATGAGGCCGAGCGGGTCAAATAGGCGGGCCTTTGGTTGCCAAACAGTTCTAGTGTTTTGGTTACCTCTGTACTATTGTTGTGCAAGCTCTTCTCCTTATAGTCTTCCGGAACATCACTGAGTATAGCTGAATGGTTAACAAAACATTTTCTTATTTCAAGAGTGACCTCATGACACGCACAGACTATTTCTATCTCTCATCTAGGTAAACAAAACATCGAGGCCTTGTAGGCCTGTTAAGACGAAAATTCATTAGGAGTTGAAATGTGGCGGGGGCTCCTTTGAGCCCGAATGGCATACGCTTGAACTCGTAGTGCCCATAACTTGTGCTGAAAGCAGTTTTATGTCGATCTTTTTTGTCGACAAGGACTTGGTGATAGCCGTTGGCCAATCGAGGTGTGGTGAAATACCTTGCGTGACCTAGTTGGTCGAGAATATCCTCGATTCGGGGGTAGCGGGAAAGCGTCTCCAATTGTCTTTTCGTTTAATTTACGAAAATCGATAACGACGCGCCACCCTTTTTTCACCGTCAGGTCCCGCTTTCTTGGGGACAACTAGTAGAGGTGAATTCCAAGGGCTTTTACTAGACTGGACTATCCCGCTGTCTAGCATTTCTTTTAGCTGCTCGTTAATGACTTTCCGCTGTGTTTGCACCAATGGAATATTATGCGTTATCGCATTTGTATAGGTGAGTTTGTCACCTTTGAGGAAGAAGATATCGTTATACCTCTTCGCAGAGTTCTGATATCGAAATTTTTTCTTCCGCGGTTAAATTAGGGTCTAGGCTGAGTTCTTGCTCTAGCCTAGAAATACGCGGGTATTGTTTTGGGTCGTCCGGAGTCTCATAATCCGGGTATAGATATCGTACATGTTGTAAAATTGCCGTTTTGTCGGCTGAACCTTGGTTTGACTTACTCTTCTTTTTAGGTTTTTGACCTGTAATTGGATTGAATTTAATTAATTCCTTATGAGGCTTTATTTTGTTGTATTTAGCATGTAACAGGGTACTTGCTTCCTGCCTTGCCGACGGCTGAGTTTGATACACCTGTACGGTCTTTGCCTTAGGTCGTGTGGGATACTCATGCGCGTCAATGCTACTGCTTTTTGACCATGTAGAATTTTTTCTGTTGTGTGACGGTGGAGTAATATGCACCTTTAATGTAGGCTTTAGCGGACTCGCTACCGTTCTTATATGGCCGTTGTTTGTTTAAGAGTGACTTATGCCTCGGGATTTTGGACGGAAGAGTGATATGCACCTTTTTGGTAGGCTTTAGACATTCAGTTCCGTCTCTTGTGTTGTTTGATATTGCCTCTAAATTTGGTAGTGGAATGTGAGTTCTTTTGTGGACTTTTGTGGGTGTTAATGGGACTCTGTTGTAGTCGTTTATGGGAAATAGCTGTAACTTTAAGCTATGTATGACTACTTGATGACTGTTAGCGTTGAGAATACTAACTAGCACTAGTTCTTCTCCAGATGACAGCAAACTGTTTGCCAAGAAGACACCATCGCTTATCTCTTGGGATAAACAGAGCATTTCTTCTTGAGTTTGTAACGGGACTGGGGCAACAATTTGAGAGCGGGCAGGTATGCAGATTGGTTCCTTAAAGGTAACCAATTGCTGCCTGATTTCATCGGTCTCTTGTTCGCCCAGACAGCCTTTTTCACATTCCTTGGGCTCTTTTGGAGCTTGGCAGCCAGCTTTTCTCGTTTGAGAAGCCTTGAAGACACTACAGGTGGATAGTTTCAGCCTGCTTAGACTCTACCTCTTCTGCAAGTGTTCTTACTTCGACTGCTTTTTCAGAATGTAGCTTGTCCGTTTCAAACTCTAATGGCAAAGCAAATTCGTCTGGATTAGTTCCGTGCGAGGAAACCTTAGTGCCTTATTAGGACCCTCAACGTTACAGTTTTTTGCTAGGAAATCATTTCCTAGAAGTCCATCATCGGAAAGGCCAGGCAAGTTCTTTACGACTTGAAACTTGCAGGGAATTTTGTTTTTGAAAACGAAGTTTCCTGGCAATTTCCCAGCGTCTTTCCGGTACCAAATGGGGTCTGAAGTGTACATGCCTCATTGTGGTTAATTTCTTTGAGATCTTTAATGACCTTTTCTTTATTATACTAACCTCAGCGCCTGTGTCTACTACTAGTTTAGCTTGGCCGTTCAGGCCTATGTCTAAGGGAAGTTTTACTGTAGCGACACTGGGAATCGGGCTGCTGAGGGGACCCTATTTTATTAGATGAGGGATTTATAGTCGAGCCGGGGAGTTTTGGGTCGACTGTATGTCGTTTCCCTGACTCCGAGCTTCCCATTTTCGTTTTTGTTGGGCAGTTATTTACTGCATGTCCAGAACGACCATAAAATTCGCACTTTTTACGCACGTTATAGACTCTGATCAGACGATCATAACATACAATGACCCCACAACATACCAATCATTAATTCTGCATACCATTGCTGCATTCCATAAAAAATAATCCGCATGAAATGCAACTCGCGCAAATACTGCAACTAGCGCAATGTTATTCGACTGTACAGCAATAAATGCAAGTAAAGCAAAGTCGTTCACCTTTGCTCAATATAAAATGGAAAACAATAATATTTAGGCGTAAGCAATTAATATGTATAAATTGATCGATGTTTTGGAATAAAGTAGAGTTTTTCATTATACGCAAAACAGTAGTTACTTTTTTAGAGCTTTGCTACGCCCCCACCAGTGGTAAGCGTACTTCTAGCATTACACCGACGCCCACCACAAGTGGTAAGCGTTAATTAACCTTTCGGTTCCCCTACCGAACAGACTCTGGAATTGTTATTGGGATTCTGCGGCTCTCTAGGGCGTTGATTCGATGGTCCACCATTGTTGCTTGATCTTTAAATATTGTTGTTGTTCCTCCTGCAGTCACGTATATCGTGGTTGTATATTTTGCAGTTCACACAGTACGGAGTATTTTTACGTTTGAGGCAATCTGCGTATGTATGGCCTCTTAAATTACAAAAACTACAAGTAATTTTATTTAAATAATTATTTTTATTTGGTACATAATAATTTTTATTAGGAGATCTCGGCTCCTGTTTGATGTATGGTGATGTGTTTGCCTGTGTGAACTGCAGCTGCTGAATGTGACTATATGCGTTTGGCAGGGTCTGAGGAACTTGAGCGAATGGCATTATGCCGGGAGTAAATACGCTGTGATTAGCTGATGAAGTTGGCTAAATTGTGCGTTATTTGGTGTTGTTGCGCTTATTGAATGGGGTATTGGATTTTGTATCACATTTTGATGAAATTGCCTTGAAGGTAGCAGGAATAGAGCACTTTGCTGGAGACGTTCCATGTCAAGTGCTCTTTGTACGAGGTCATCCACCGTGCCGCCTGTCATGGTCAGAAGATATTGACTCCTGTTTTTAGTGCGTTTTTCGCGAAATCTTCCAGCTGCGTTTTAACACCTGGTGCTGCTCTGGCTCCGTATTTGGATCCTGCTGCTTCATTGCAGAGCGCCAGCATTTGTTTTAGTCGTGCCGTGAAGGCTGTGAGGTTTTCCAAAGGATACTGCCTTGTAGTAATTAATTTATTTACCAGTTCCTGGTACGTTTCCCTAGGCAGGTAGGTACGATTTAGCCGTTCTTCTACCTCTTTGAAAGTAGTAGGCATATTTGAGGCAAACAGCTGGTAAGCTTCGCCTCGAAGTCTGGTGGGGAAGATTTGCAAAAATGCCGATAGTTCCTCCACCGAAATGCACTGGATTACCTACCTGCAGCATCCTAGGGAAGTTTGGAGCTCCAGGCTCAATTTTGGGTGCTGCTCTCCCGAGAATAGGGGAACGAGCTGGGCAGTTAACTTGGCGATTTTCGCGTAATCTGCCATGTTTATATTGGGGATTCTGAAGCTAAAGTTTGATACTTTTGGGGAGCTACTTTCTTCTATGCTGGCTTCCAAAAGGGAGTCGCCCAGCCAATTCAATAGGATTTCACTCACGGTGGAATCACTGACACTGTCTTCAATGGCACATTCTCTTAATTCTACACTATTATTTGTAATTTCTGTTGCGAGAGAGTGCGAGAGTTCCCCAAACTGCTTTAAGCTTTCTTTAAATTTTTCCGTACTTTCTTTGAATTGCGCAATTTGCTCAAGACGCCGTTCACGGGTCTTTTTGAGCTGTTTATCGATAGAATCGCACTGTATAGCAGAAAGTTCGGAGGAGTCTCGCACTTTCCCCTCTAGATATTTTAAATAATTTACTAAATTTAAACTAGAAGGTCTTACTTGTGGGGGACCTGTAAGGATTGTCCCACTCCTTAATGTTATTCCTGGTGCTGTTGAATTTATTGGGGGTGTTTGATTAGCACCCTCTGTTGCAGATGTTGCTCCGTCGTTGCCTCCTTCGTACCGGGACGGATCTTCCTGTGCGTCGCCCGGTGAGGAAGATTGTTGTGGAGTTGCTGGAATTGGTGAGATTTCCGGCGGCGTCTCCTGGTGGGAGCTTTCCTCGCTCATGGACCACCGTATGTAGAATTTGCAGCTAGGGGGGCTTCTGCCGTCTTAGTTCCCTTGGTTAAAAGCTGAAAGGGGGGCGCGTTGCCTACTTCGGAGTCCCTTTCAGCTCCGGATCGCAGATTGTCGGTTGAGGATTCTTCCTTCAAGTTTCGCTTTGAGTTTTTCGGCTATGGACGTCTCATGTTCCTGGGCTGGGATGAAGCCCGCTATTGTCCCACGTTGGCACTTTGTGCTTTGATGAGGGGGTGGCTGCGTGTTTTTCAAACAAAGGCAGTTAAAGCTGTCCGACCCCGAGCGTTGGGAGCCGACTAGATCGAAATACTCCTGAAGCCAGACTCAACTTCAGGCGAAGGGTAGGGTGTCTTGCCCAGTATTCGATTTCGTCCTCAACTCCTTTTGATTCGTAGGATAGAGGGTTTTCGAGCGCTTATACTTTTGTTGTTTAAAGTAGGCTTCCTCTATCCTACCGGCTGCGCCAATTTTGTTACGTACCTTCGTGTGACTCTGGCTGTGGCTTTATCCAAAACACGTTTCTTTTAATAAATTTTGTTTTAATTTATTTTAATTCTTTTTTTTTTAACAAACTCGATGTATCTTTCCTTACAAACTTGATTCAGTTTTCTTTTTACAACAATTGAGTTATTTTACTTTTTACAACAATTGATTTATTTTTCGTTACAACAATGGATTTATTTTTCGTTACAACAATTGATTTATTTTTCGTTACAACAATTGATTTATTTTTCGTTACAACAATTGATTTATATTTCGTTACTTTTTTACACTTTTTACAACAATTTATTTATATTTCGTTACTTTTTTACACTCGACCGCAAACCACCGTTTTTTCTTAACCACCCCGGTCGTAGAAGATTTTGAAAAAATTCAACTCCGATCTTTTTTCACGACCCGCCGTTTTTTAGTCTAAAATCCGACTCTTTTCTAATCACAAGTTTTTCTGCTTAACCGCCGCGTGGAAAACAACTCTTTTTCTATCAAATCCTACCGCCAAGAGATTTTAAAACCAACTCGGCTCTTGATCACTTTTGTCGCGATCAAGAGCCTTCGTTCAGGGTAAAAAATGCATAGTTGCATTTTCACCCTGAGAAAATTTTCATTTATTCTGGACTTGATTAAACAAGTCCAGAATATTTTTCGTTGGACGGAAGCTTGAAATTTCATGCTTTTATAAACATCAGCCACCGTCACGATGCCGCGCGCGTATACATACAATGTATTTTCGCGGCGCGCTCTTCTTATCGCGAAAGCTTTTTTGTGATATGTATGTACGTTCGTACATACATATTACAATTTTCACGACAAATCGTACTGAAGGTACGATATATCTTTTGCTTTATTTTTTTAAAGTAAATATTTCTACTGGCAAATTTTGCTGAAGGCAAAATTTGCCATGGGAATAATTTTATATTAATTTATGGAATGTGAAGAAAATTGCTGACGCAATTTTCTTCACTGATTAAATAGATAAGCTAACCATGTTTTAGGCATGGTTAGCTTATATGAAAATTTTATGCATGAAATATTTTAATATTTTTTAAATTTTGTTAATTTATAATTAGATATTTATTTTAGGCTTTTTAGGTACACAACACCACCATTGGATAGGATCAAAATTAAATAAAAGCTTATAAGTTTATTTGTTCGCTTCCATCGTTATTGATTAAAGCCAGCTGGAAGCAAATGCGGTTTAATAGCCTATACAAATTTATAAATACTAGAGGTAAAGACATTTGTCTCGATAGCTCCCAGGTAAGTGCAGTCGCCTGAAAGGCGGCAGATCCCGGCTCCAAAGTCTGGACGAAGCGGATATTTTTTGTGTGTTTTTAATGATTTTATCGTAATCTTAAAAATAAAAAGTTTTCTAACACTTCTTCTATTGCGTCTGTGAGATTCTAAAAATGTGACGATCGAGTCCACCATTGGACAAAATCAAAAATAAATAAAAGGTTAAAAATTTATTTGTTGCTTCCATCGTTAGTGATTAATGCCAGCTGGAAGCAAATGTGGTTTAATAGTCTACAAATTTATAAATACTAGAGGTAAAGACATTTGTATCGATAGCTCAGAGGTAAGTGCAGTAGCCTGGATCAGATGTAAATGCAGTCGCCTGAAAGGCGGCAGATCCCGGCTCCAAAAACTGGACGAAGCTGATGATTTTTTGTTTTTTTTTATGATATTATACGAATAGTAAAACTAAGAAGTTTTCTAACAATTCTGCTATTGCGTCTGACAGATTCTAAAAATGTCACGTTCGAGTCCACCGTTGGACAAGATCAAAAATAAATAAAAGCTTATAAATTTATTTGTTCGCTTCCATCGTTAGTGATTAAAGCCAGCTGGACGCAAATGTGGTTTAATATGCTACACAGTTTTATAAATACTAGAGGTAAAGACATTTGTCTCGTTAGTTCAGAGGTAATTGCAGTCGCCTGAAAGGCGGCAGATCCCTGCTCCAAAGTCTGGACGAAGCGGATATTTTTTGTGTGTTTTTAAAGATTTTATCGTAATCTTAAAAATAAAAAGTTTTCTAACAATTCTTCTATTGCGTCTGAGAGATTCTAAAAATGTCACGAACGAGTCCACCGTTGGACAAGATCAAAAATAAATAAAAGGTTATAAATTTATTTGTTCCTTCCATCGTTAGTGATTAATGCCAGCTGGAAGCAAATGTGGTTTAATAGTCTAAACAGTTTTATAAATACTAGAGGTAACGACATTTGTCTCGTTAGATCAGAGGTAAATGCAGTCGCCTGAAAGGCGGTAGATCCCGGCTCCAAAAACTGGACGAAGCTGATGATTTTTTGTTTTTTTTATGATATTATTCGAATAGTAAAACTAAGAAGTTTTCTAACAATTCTGCTATTGCGTCTGACAGATTCTAAAAATGTCACGTTCGAGTCCACCGTTGGACAAGATCAAAAATAAATAAAAGCCTATAAATTTATTTGTTCGCTTCCATCGTTAGTGATTAATGCCAGCTGGAAGAAAATGTGGTTTAATAGGCTACACAGTTTTATAAATACTAGAGGTAACGACATTTGTCTCGTTAGATCAGAGGTAAGTGCAGTCGCCTGAAAGGCGGCAGATCCCGGCCCCAAAACTGGACGAAGCGGATGTTTTTTTTATGATTTTACAGGAATCGTAAAATTAAGAAGTTTTCAAACAATTTTTCTATTGCGTCTGAGATATTCTAAAAATGTCACATTCGAGTCCACCATTGCACAAGATCAAAAATAAATAAAAGCCTATAAATTTATTTGTTCGCTTCTATCGTTAGTGATTAATGCCAGCTGGAAGCAAATGTGGTTTAATAGGCTACACAAATTTATAAATACTATAGATAAGGACATTTGTCTCGTTAGTTCATAGGTAAGTGCAGTCGCCTGGAAGGCGGCAGATCCCGGTACCCAAAACTGGAAGAAGCGGATGTTGTTTGTTTTTTTATGATTTTATTGGAATAGTAAAACTAAGAAGTTTTCTAACAATTCTGCTATTGCGTATGACAGATTCTAAAAATGTCACGTTCGAGTCCACCGTTGGACAAGATCAAAAATAAATAAAAGCTTATAAATTTATTTGTTCGCTTCCATCGTTAGTGATAAAAGCCAGCTGGACGCAAATGTGGTTTAAAATGCTACACAGTTTTATAAATACTAGAGGTAAAGACATTTGTCTCGTTAGTTCAGAGGTAATTGCAGTCGCCTGGAAGGCGGCAGATCCCGGCTCCAAAGACTGGACGAAGCGGATATTTTTTGTTTGTTTTTAATGATTTTATCGTAATCTTAAAAATAAAAAGTTTTCTAACAATTCTTCTATTGCGTCTGACAGATTCTAAAAATGTGACGTTCGAGTCCACCATTGGACAAAATCAAAAATAAATAAAAGGTTAAAAATTTATTTGTTCCTTCCATCGTTAGTGATTAAAGCCAACTGGAAGCAAATTTCGTTTAATAGGCTACACAGTTTTATAAATACTAGAGGTAACGACATTTGTCTCGTTAGATCAGAGGTAAATGCAGTCGCCTGAAAGGCGGCAGATCCCGGCTCCAAAGACTGGACGAAGCAGATATTTTTTGTTTGTTTTTAATGATTTTATCGTAATCTTAAAAATAAAAAGTTTTCTAACAATTCTTCTATTGCGTCTGACAGATTCTAAAAATGTGACGTTCTAGTCCACCATTGGGCAAAATCAAAAATAAATAAAAGGTTAAAAATATATTTGTTGCTTCCATCGTTAGTGATTAATGCCAGCTGGAAGCAAATGTGGTTTAATAGTCTACAAATTTATAAATACTAGAGGTAAAGACATTTGTCTCGATAGCTCAGAGGTAAGTGCAGTAGCCTGGAAAGCGGCAGATCCCGGCTCCAAAACTGGACGAAACGGATGTTTTTTTTTAATGATTTTATTGGAATCGTATAACTAAGATGTTTTCTAACAATTCTGCTATTGCGTCTGACAGATTCTAAAAATGTGACGTTCGAGTCCACCATTGGACAAAATCAAAAATAAATAAAAGGTTAAAAATTTATTTGTTCCTTCCATCGTTAGTGATTAAAGCCAACTGGAAGCAAATTTCGTTTAATAAGCTACACAGTTTTATAAATACTAGAGGTAACGACATTTGTCTCGTTAGATCAGAGGTAAATGCAGTCGCCTGAAAGGCTGCAGATCCCGGCTCCAAAGACTGGACGAAGCAGATATTTTTTGTTTGTTTTTAATGATTTTATCGTAATCTTAAAAATAAAAAGTTTTCTAACAATTCTTCTATTGCGTCTGACAGATTCTAAAAATGTGACGTTCGAGTCCACCATTGGACAAAATCAAAAATAAATAAAAAGTTAAAAATTTATTTGTTCCTTCCATCGTTAGTGATTAAAGCCAACTGGAAGCAAATTTCGTTTAATAGGCTACACAGTTTTATAAATACTAGAGGTAACGACATTTGTCTCGTTAGTTCATAGGTAAGTGCAGTCGCCTGGAAGGCGGCAGATTCCGGCTCCAAAAACTGGACGAACCGAATTATTTTTGTTTTTTTTTTTATAATATTATTGGAATCGTAAAACTAAGAAGTTTTCTAGCAATTCTTCTGTTGCGTCTGAGAGATTCTAAAAATATCACGTTCGAGTCCACCATTGGATAAGATCAAAACTAAGTAAAAGCTTATAAATTTATTTGTTCGCTTCCATCGTTATTGATTAAAGCCAGCTGGAAGCAAATGTGGTTTAATAGGCTACACAGTTTTATAAATACTAGAGGTAACGACATTTGTCTCGTTAGATCAGAGGTAAATGCAGTCGCCTGAAAGGCGGTAGATCCCGACTCCAAAAACTGGACGAAGCTGATGATTTTTTGTTTTTTTTTTATGATTTTATTGAAATCGTAAAACAAAGAAGTTTTCTAACAATTCTGCTATTGCGTCTGAGAGATTCTAAAAATATCACGTTCGAGTCCACCGTTGGACAAGATCAAAAATAAATAAAAGCCTATAAATTTATTTGTTCGCTTCCATCGTTAGTGATTAATGCCAGCTGGAAGCAAATGTGGTTTAATAGTCTACACCGTTTTATAAATACTAGAGGTAACGACATTTGTGTCGCTAGACCAGAGGTAAATGTAGTCGCCTGAAAGGCGGCAGATCCCGGCTCCAAAGACTGGACGAAACGAATATTTTTTGTTTGTTTTTAATGATTTTATCGTAATCTTAAAAATAAAAAGTTTTCTAACAATTCTTCTATTGCGTCTGACAGATTCTAAAAATGTCACGTTCGAGTCCACCGTTGGACAAGATCAAAAATAAATACAAGCTTATAAATTTATTTGTTCGCTTCCATCGTTAGTGATTAATGCCAGCTGGAAGCAAATTTCGTTTAATAGGCTACACAGTTTTATAAATACTAGAGGTAACGACATTTGTCTCGTTAGATCAGAGGTAAATGCAGTCGCCTGAAAGGCGGCAGATCCCGGCTCCAAAGACTGGACGAAACGTATATTTTTTGTTTGTTTTTAATGATTTTATCGTAATCTTAAAAATAAAAAGTTTTCTAACAATTCTTCTATTGAGTCTGAGAGATTCTAAAAATGTGACGTTCGAGTCCACCATTGGACAAAATCAAAAATAAATAAAAGTTTTAACATTTATTTGTTGCTTCCATCGTTAGTGCTTAATGTCAGCTGGAAGCAAATGTGGTTTAATAGTCTACAAATTTATAAATACTAGACGTAAAGACATTTGTCTCGATAGCTCAGAGGTAAGTGCAGTAGCCTGGAAGGCGGCAGATCCCAGCTCCAAAACTGGACGAAACGGATGTTTTTTTTTAATGATTTTATTGGAATCGTAAAACTAAGAAGTTTTCTAACAATTCTGCTATTGCGTCTGACAGATTCTAAAAATGACACGTTCGAGTCCACCGTTGGACAAGATCAAAAATAAATAAAAGCTTATAAATTTATTTGTTCGCTTCCATCGTTAGTGATAAAAGCCAGTTGGACACAAATGTGGTTTAATAGGCTACACAGTTTTATAAATACTAGAGGTAACGACATTTGTCTCGTTAGATCAGAGGTAAATGCAGTCGCCTGAAAGGCGGTAGATCCCGGCTCCAAAAACTGGACGAAGCTGATGATTTTTTGTTTTGTTTTTTATGATATTATTCGAATAGTAAAACCAAGAAGTTTTCCAACAATTCTGCTATTGCGTCTGACAGATTCTAAAAATGTCACGTTCGAGTCCAACATTGGACAAGATCAAAAATAAATAAAAGGCTATAAATTTATTTGTTCCTTCCATCGTTAGTTATTAATGCCAGCTGGAAGCAAATGTGGTTTAATAGTCTACACAGTTTTATAAATACTAGAGGTAACGACATTTGTCTCGTTAGATCAGAGGTAAATGCAGTCGCCCTGAAAGGCTGCAGATCCCGGCTCCAAAAACTGGACGAAGCTGATGATTTTTTGTTTTTTTTTTATGATATTATTCGGATAGTAAAACCAAGAAGTTTTCTAACAATTCTGCTATTGCGTCTGACAGATTCTAAAAATGTGACGTTCGAGTCCACCATTGGAGAAAATCAAAAATAAATAAAAGGTTAAAAATTTATTTGTTCCTTCCATCGTTAGTGATTAATGCCAGCTGGAAGCAAATGTGGTTCAGTAGTCTAAAAATTTATAAATGCTAGAGGTAAAGACATTTGTCTCGATAGCTCAGAGGTAAGTGCAGTAGCCTGGAACGCGGCAGATCCCGGCTCCAAAACTGGACGAAACGGATCTTTTTTTTTAATGATTTTATTGGAATCGTAAAACTAAGAAGTTTTCTAACAATTCTGCTATTGCGTCTGACAGATTCTAAAAATGTCACGTTCGAGTCCACCGTTGGACAAGATCAAAAATAAATAAAAGCTTATAAATTTATTTGTTCGTTTCCATCGTTAGTGATTAAAGCCAGCTGGACGCATATGTGGTTTAATATGCTACACAGTTTTATAAATACTAGAGGTAAAGACATTTGTCTCGATAGCTCAGAGGTAAGAGCAGTAGCCTGGAAGGCAGCAGATCCCGGCTCCAAAACTGGACGAGGCTGATGATTTTTTGATTTTTTTATGATATTATTCGAATAGTAAAACCAAGAAGTTTTCTAACAATTCTGCTATTGCGTCTGACAGATTCTAAAAATGTCACGTTCGAGTCCACCGTGGCTCCAAAAACTGGACGAAGCGGTTATTTTTTGTTTTTTTTAATGATTTTATCGTAATCGTCAATTTAAGAAGTTTTCTAACAATTCTTCTATTGCGTCTGAGAGATTCTAAAAATGTCACGTTCGAGTCCACCATTGGAAAAGATCAAAACTAAATAAAAGCTTTTAAATTTATTTGTTCGCTTCCATCGTTATTGATTAGAGCCAGCTGGAAGCAAATGTGGTTTAATAGGCTACACAAATTTATAAATGCTAGAAGTAAAGACATTTGTCTCTTTAGTTCAGAGGTAAATGCAGTCGCCTGGAAGGCGCCAGATCGCGGCTCCAAAAACTGGACGAAGCGGATGTTTTTAGTTTTTTTTATGATTTTATTGGAATTGTAAAACTTAGAACTTTTCTAAAAATTCTTCTCTTGCGTCTGAGAGATTCTAAAAATGTCACGTTCGAGTCCACCATTGGATAAGATCAAAATTAAATAAAAGTTTAGAAATTTATTTGTTCGCTTCCGTCGTTAGTGATTAAAGCCAGCTGGAAGCAAATGTGGTTTAATAGGCTACACAAATTTACAAATACTAGATGTAAAGACATTTGTCTCGTTAGATCAGAGGTAAATGCAGTCGCCTGGAAGACGCCAGATCGCGGCTCCAAAAACTGGACCAAGCGGATGTTTTTAGTTTTTTTTTTATGATTTTATTGGAATTGTAAAACTAAGAACTTTTCTAAAAATTCTTCTATTGCGTCTGAGAGATTCTAAAAATGTCACGTTCGAGTCCACCATAGGAGAAGTTCAAAACTAAATAACAGCTTATAAATTTATTTGCTCGCTTCC